>JAKOGI010001292.1:262500-265506 GCA_029747015.1 Carnegiea gigantea
AATGCATTGAATTCCATTTTCTTCCTAAAAGATCTCCCGTTAGTGACTCTAACTGAACTCTTTGATGTTAAGTGCTTATGTGTGAACTGAACGCCCTGCTATTCTCAATGCTTGGATTGTAGTTTAAGGCAAATTGCTATTGAGTCCTTTATACCAGTTATGTGATGTGAAGTAAGTGTTATATGTGTTTGTCATTACTAAGCTACGAGAGTCCTATGTTAGGCAAGTTGAGAGTCCCACTTAACTGGGTGAAGGGATGTTTTCCTAGAAAAATCATGTTTTCTATTACATTCAATTATTCTACTGATTTTTCCAAGGCATTTAACGAGTTTCGGAGAGCACTTACTGCCATTCCTAAATTTATGTTTGTGTCCTCTTACTTACTTTCATCTGAGTTGCATGCTTAGGTGCTCGATAAGCTCCTGCAAGCATTGATGGCATCTGAATTGGTAGCTTGGATCTTAAGAAGAGGAGGAGTGGTCGATACTTCTCTAACCTTCTATAACATCGTCTTAAGGAGGTAGTAGTTTAAGTGCAGCCAACACCTAACCTGATAAAATTCATCCCCTCTTTTCTCTTTCTTTATTTTTATTTTGTATAAATCTTTTTCCTTTTTCTAGTTTGTCTCTTACTTTTGCACATTTATTTTTGAGGGTTTGTTTTACATATATACGTGTTTTGTTGGTGTAGTAACTCCTTAACTCCCAATGAAGACATTGTGTTTGCATATGGGGGAGGAGAAGCCATGCTTCAAACTTTTGAAGAAGAAAAAAAAAGAGAAAATTTTTTTTGAAAAAATAATTTTTTTAACAATTTTTGGGACTTTTGTGCTATCTTGATTAACTGTGATCCCTTATACCTTGAATATTAGCTTGTATACAAGTATTATGTGCATGATAGATCTTTTGTCCTAGGTGTGTCATTCTAGGCACCAATTCTAACTTGAACAGTCTATTATAACTGCGCAATTTAGTTTTTATTTGTACATCATTGGGACAGAAGAGCATCATTTACATATATATATATATGTATGTATGTATATGTATATGTGTATATATATATATATATATATATATATATAATATCTATATATATATATATATATATATATATATATATATATATATATATATATATATATATATGTATGTACATATCTCTATAGTGATCATGCTATTTATAATCGTGTTTATCAAGTTAGGTTTGTTTGGTAAAAGTACACTTAAGGAAAGAGAGATTTCCATCAAAGAGGACCATTTCATCCTTGATGCACCTCACACCACCTAAATCCCTTGTTCTTTTTTCCCCAGCCCTTGCCAGTTTAAAGAGTTCCTTCTCCCCTTACTTGGTCTGTAGTCTATGATATAACCTATTAAAAGCCATGCTTTTAGCTACTGCCACAGCTTTCCTGGCTACTTCTTAGCTGCCTTATATCTAACTCTCCTAATCTCTCTCTCTCTTCATCCGCTCCACTGTTCATGAAATTAGCATATGCCTCTTTTTTCTCCTTGACTTTCTCCTTTACCTCCTTGTTCCGCAACCAGGCACCCTTCATTTTGTTACCACCTCTCCTAGAAGTATCTAGGATTTCTTTAGTCGACCTTCGAATACAATCTACCATTACCTCCCACATTGTATCTGCATCTTCTACCCACCTCTAAGCTTCTTCTTCAGTTATCCTCTCTGGTAATAGCACAGCATACTCCTTCGTGAGGGTCCACAACTTAACTCTGGGGTCCCTGACTCTCCTCTTCTTCCACTTTGAACATTTGAAATCCACATCCAACACTAGCAACTTATGCTGGGTCCCTAGATACTCACTAGTAATCACCTTGCAATCCTTACAAGACCTCTAACTATTCGCCCTCATCAGGAAGTAATCAATTTGGGTCTTTAAGGAGCCACTCTTAAAGGTCACCAAGTGATCCTCCTTCTTCTTGAAACAGGAGTTTACCACCAACAATTCATAGGCCACCGTAAAGTCCAGCACAGAAGCACCTCCGTTGTTTCTCTCCCCAAAATCGAAAATCCCCCTAGACTGTATCATACCCGTTAGAGTCAACATGAATATGGCCATTAAAGTCTCCTCCTATGAAAAGTTTTTCGCTCCGAGGTACATCCTAGATGACCATATCCAAATTCTCCCAAAATGGTTTCTTAATATCGTCCGGCAGACCTATTTGAGGAGCATAAATACTAACCATATTTATGATTTTTGAACCCACTAAAACCTTAATAGCCATAATTTGGTCACTCTAACGCCTCACTTCAACAACAAAGTCTGCCAACTCCTTCTCAACCAAAATGCCAACTCCATTCCTCACCTTGATTGACCCCAAATACCATAATTTGTACTCATCAACTTCTCTAGTTTTAGCCCCCACCCACTTCGTCTCTTGAACACAAGTTATGCTAATCCTACGACTATGCAAAAATTTAAGTAATTCTATCGACTTACCCGTAAAAGACCCAATATTCCAAGACACTAGGCGCATCTTCCGAAACCCTACACCCCTCCTAACCCTATTAGCCCCTAAAGGACTAACTGAAGCTACTACATTGCTTGCCACTAGCTTAAGCTGCCAACGCCCACCTCCCGCAACGCACTAATAGATCCTATTAAAAACACAAAAAGTTTACACTGAGGACTTAGTATACAAGCCTAGGAATCTACTAAAAGTTAAAGACACGCTGGCTACAAACAACCACAGACTTAGTATACAAGCCTAGGAATCTACTACGCAAGAAAACACACTTAACAATCGTAAAACTACTCCCAAAATAACAACAATAATACAAACAATAGTGATTTAAACTAATACCGCAAACAACAGTACCAATAATAGCAAAACAGCGCATTCAAATATAGTTGCTACGATACTTTAAAAAAAAAAAAATCAATCGGAGGCCACGCAAAACAGTAGAAAAAATACTACTAGATGCGAGTAATAATAATTGAAAAATAATTGAAAAAATAATAGAAAAAAATAGCAGTAACGAATTTAA
>JAKOGI010001293.1:0-220000 GCA_029747015.1 Carnegiea gigantea
TTATATATATGTATATATTTATATATATGTATGTAAATATATGTGTATATATATATGTGTATACATATATATATATATAAACATAAATATATATATATATATGTATATGTATACAGACATACATACATACATACATATAGACCTGTCAATTCAGGCGGGCGGGTAGAATACAGGCCGAGTGTATTTCGGTTTCGGCTAAATATGGGTCCGGTGTATTTCGGATTCGAGTAGAATGCGAATCGGGTGTATTTCGGTTTTACGGGTTTTGGATAGACCCAACGGGTCGTGATCACTATCTTTTTTACTATTTTTAGGCGACTTATATTGGCTATAGAAGCTCAAGTTACTTGAATATATATCAAATAAATCTTTGATATTTCATCGCGACAAGCGAATGCATATTTGTAGACTTTAAATTGATAAAAATGAAGAGAAAAAAAGGTACTTAACTACTTAACTAATGTAATTGGCGTCGGAGGGGTGGAACTCGCTATAAAAATTTCAATAATGAGTTAGTGCAAAAATGATTAGTAGGAAAACATGTTGATGGCAAAATGACTCTAGCAACTAGCTAGCTAGGAAACAACAAATAAATGGACTTCATGTTTAAAATTATTTAAGGTATGGGATTAGTGCCTGGAGGAGATCATCATATATTCATATCATAGGGTATGTTTTGCCTTGCATTTAAACGAGCTTTACATTAATTAACTATGATTTAAAGCTCCAACATCCAGTACAACCATTATCATGCTAAGTGATCGTAGCTATTTATATGTTTAAAGTGCATATTTAGTTTGATAAGAATGTTTACTTTTGATATTTCTGTAAGAAAAAAGGAAATCAATACCTTTATTCTTAATTTTTATTCAACCCTTGTCGTTGATTAATCATTGAATTTGGAACCTTAGGCGAAACAAAATACAAAGCTTCAACAATAAAATACAAATTCCAACAATAAAACATATTAGACACTAACAGTTTGAATACTTGTAAATCCAAAACAGAGCACACAAGATCGGAATTCTGCCAAACCAAACTTCTAGATACAAGATCGGAAGAGATTAGTGTTTGAATACTAGACAAAACAATAAAACATAGTACACAAAATAAAACAAAACTTCTAAATTCTGCCATCCAAAATAGAGTACATAAAGCAAAAACAGGGTGTATGAGCAAAAACAAAGTACACAACTTGGACAAGTCAAACGACAGTGCATTGCTGTTCAGGTTGATCCGTTGATGTAAGCTGCTCTCTTTCTCATCCCAAACAAAACTAATGCATCCTTGGTTAACTACTTGCTCGAAAGGTCGACCCATGAGAAATCAGCTCAGACCAATGACCTGAGAACTGGGCGCGAGAGCTGGTTCTCGTATGCTTGGAAGAACAATTTCTTGAAGGAGCCGAAGCTCTCGGGGATTGAACCAGCAAAACGAAGAGATTAAGATGGGAGCAAAAACAGAGTACACAAAGCGAAACTTAAAACCTAAAACCTTCTAAATTCTGCCATCCAAAACAAAGTACACAAAGCAAAAACAAGAGCCTACTAACTTCATCAAAAGCAAAGAGGAGAGAAACCTGATAGGTGGATGGGAGCACGAGTATTGCGGCCTAAAGGAGATGGAGATGGTGTTCTTCCATGACCACGAGACCTACCTGTGCTAGCTCGACGCGGCGCCATGGAAGGAGATTGGAAGAATTCCAATGCAGCAGGACCAAAACGAAGAAGAGATTGGAGGAGATTAGTGCTAGCTTGAAGACTTGAACTCACCAACATCTCAGTTAGGCAAGCACTGGAAAGTCGAAAATAGCTAGAGAGAGAGAGAGAGAGAGAGAGAGAGAGAGAGTGGAGGTGTCTGGGAATTGGAAGGAAGCATGCAACGAATCTGCTACGGTTTTGGCTTCTCTCAGCATCACTTTCCATTTCTCAGCCGGCCCAGTGCCCAAATAGCCCACTGCCCAAGCATGCAAGTAAAAAAAAAAAAAAGAATGTAGAGGGTCTGACCCGTCGGGCCGACCCAGACCCGACCCGGACGAACCCGGATTTTTTTCAGGTTTCTCGGGTTGGGGTTTTTTCGGGTTTCGGGTTGAAAAATCTTGTTCAGAACCCTAAATTTTCGGACTGGTTCGGGTCGAATTTTTGGGTCGGGTCGGATTCTACCAGGCCTACATATATATATGTATATATATATGTACGTATATTTATATATATGTATACATACATATATATATATATGTATGTATGTATGTATATATATATATATATATATATATATATATATATATATATATATATATATCTATATATATATAATATATATATTATATACATACCTACATATATATATCTATTGTAGTATACATATAGATATATTTATAAATACCTATATATCCATATATGTATGTCAGTGTGTGTGTGTGGTGTGTGTTTATTATCTCTTATATCTATATATATATCTATCCTATCTATCTATATATCTTCATCATGTATATATGTATCATATATATATATATTATCTAGATTATACTATCTTCATCTATATATATATCTCTATCTATCACTCTATCTATATCTTCTATCTATTATATACACACACATATACCTACACACACCCACACACCTATATATATATATATATATTCAATATATCTATATATCATATATATACTATCTATATATACATATTATATATCTTACATATATATCAGTATATATATATAAATAATATATATATATATATTTTGTATGTATGTAGGAAGGGGGGAGGTCTATGTATGTATGGTATTATTATGTATATAGTATATATACAACAACAACACTTCCAGTGTGGGTCCCGCTTTCGACAGTGTGGGGAGATCCAGTTGTAGGCTCACCTTACCTCTACCGTTATTCCTACCCATATATTATATATAATATATATTATATGATATATATATATATTATATTATATATATATATTATTAATAGTAATACGTATATATATAATATCTATAGATACACACACACGCGCGCGCGCGCGCGCAACGCACACACATATATATATAGAATAGATAGATAGTCGATAGATAGATAAGATAGATAGATAAGCTAGATAGATAATATATATATATATGTATATGTATGTATATGTGTGGTGCGTGTGTATATATATTATTTATACTATACACACACACACACACACATGTGTGTATGTGTGGGTATATATATTATATATATATATCACACACATCCATACAACAACAATATCTTCTGTATATATATATGCATGTATATAGTTTATACATCATATAAACATACGTGTATATATATGATATGTGTGCGTGTGTGTCACCATACACACACATCCCACCACATATATATATATATATACATAATTTACACTTATATCTACAACCATTATATATATATTACTATTACACACACACCACATATTATATATGTATAGTATATGCATGCAGACACCCACACACACATAATATATGTATATGTATATATCTATATGATGTTTGTTGTGTGTGCATATATATTATATATGTATACACACACACAAACACACATATATATGTATGTATGGCATGTATGTATGTATGTACATGTTTTGTGTGGTTTTGTGTGTGCGCTTTCTATCTCTAAAAAATGCATGTGTTGTTAATATGTGTTGTTTGCCTATGTCTGCGTTGTTGTACTGTGTGTGTGTGTGGTGTGGTGTGTGGTGTGTGTGTGTGTGTGTGTATGTTGTGTTTGTGTGTGTGTATGTATATGTAATGTATGTATGTATTTGTATTTATATATGTGTGTGTGTGGGTGTGTGTGTGTGTGTGTGTGTACACACACACACACACACACACACACAAAGACATACATACATACGTATACACACAAACACACATCTATGTGTGTCTCTTTATTTATATACATAGACATGTGTGTGTGTGTGCGCACGCGCGTTTATGTATATATGTTGTGTGTGTGTATATATATGTATATGTATGTATGAATGTATATATATACACGTATGTATCTCTATGTGTGTGTGCACGGTGTGTGTATGTATGTGTGTGTGTGTCTATATATATATATATATATATATATATATATATATATAGATATATATATATATATTTATATATGTATGTATGTATGTGTGTATATTATGCACATACATATTTTATATAATGTATATAATATATATAATATATATATATATATATACACACACCACACACACACACCACACAAAAACCATATACAATATATAATATATATATTATATATTATATATATTATATATATATATATATATATTAATATATATATATATATATATATATATGTATGTATGTATGTATGTGTGTGTGTATATGTGTGTCTGTGTGTGTATGTATGTGTGTGTGTGTGTGTGTGTATGTATGTGTATGTATGTATGTATATTTATATATATAGATAGATGCATGTGTAGTTGTATGTATGTATTTATTAGACCTATTAATTCGAGCGGGCGGGTCAAATACGGGTCGGGTGTATACGGGTTCGGGTAAAATACGGGTCGGGTGTATTTCAGGTTCGGGTAAAATACGGGCGGGTGTATTTCGGTTTTACGGGTTTCAGATCAACTCAACGGGTTTGAAACGCCTTTTTACTGAATTATTTTTTTTTGTCAAAACCAAAAATTCGGCATATTTATTACTTAAAATTATCAGCATTTAATGAACAAGCATTGTAATTGTAATTTTTTCAAAGAATATCAAAAATATCCAAACTTTTCAACATGATATATGAAATTCATGTGCAGGTATACAATCAGTCACGTTTGGATGGGTTAACCCGTGTATTAAAATATTAATAATTGATCGGATCATTCATGGGTTGGCCCATCTAAAGCATGTTAACGAGTCAGAGCGGTTCGATCTGTTAATAGCCCGTTTAATAATTTGATATTTCGTTAATTAACTTAACATTACCTAATGAGGCATATTTCATTAGTGCGTCAATCCTAACACGAATACAAGTTGGTCCATTACCCAACATTGCATTAGATTTCAGACCAATTAGAAGGAATTCAAATGAAAGAATATTATATACGCGTAAGATATTATAATTATCTATTAATTATAAAATTAAAATTTTAGATTATTATAGAATAATCTTATTTAAAATGCGATCAGACGTATTTATTTTACGAAGAATATAATGGTATGACTCGCACATTTTCAATACTTATCTAATTCTAAATTGTTTTTTTAGTATTGGAGTTGTTTCATGGCCATTTTCAAAAATTATACCATTTATAAGTTGTATATGACGCTGTTTTATTACAAAAAAAAGGGAACTATTGTCTAATTTGCGAAGAAATGTGGGAATTGTATAGCGTCTTTCTAAACGATTCGTTATAATGAAAAACTATTATTGTTAAGAGGAAAAATTAAAGAAAATAAAAAGTAAGTATATAATATTCGGGTCGAGCGGGCGGGTTCTGCTTCGGATTGGGTTTGACTCAAAAATTTACGGGTTTCTCGGGTTCAGGTCGAGAAAATCGTGTTCAAAACCCAAAACTTTCAGGCGGGTTCGGGTCGGGTTTTCGGGTCGGGTCAATTTTTAACAGGTCTAGTATTTATATGTATGTTTGTATATATGTGTGTGTGTGTGTGTGTGTGTGTGTGTGTGTATATGTATGTATGTATGTATGCATATTTATATATATAGATAGATGCATGTGTATATGTATGTATGTATAGATATATATACACACAAGTACACATACACGTATATGTATGTGTGTGTGTATTTGTGTGTGTGTGTGTAGAGACACACACATACATGCATGTGCATCCGTGCGCACACAAACCCCCTCGCACATGTCTGTATGTGTTTGTGGGGGGGATGTGGTTGTGGGTATCAGTGTGCATAGACACACACATGCACGATTTGTCTCTGGCTTGTCCTTTTTGTGTGTGTACCAAGATTGATCCATACGGCTATTTCTTCACTTTTTTCTTTTCTTTTTTTCTTTTGATGCTATGCTACCCTACTGAGTACATGTTGGCTTGCCCACTAGGAAACCTGAGGGCAAGTTGTTATTGGGCTTCTATGGATATCAAGTACCAACAGGCCCAATTGGCCATATTCTAACTCTGGTGGCATTTTCTTGGTCTCCACCAATTTTGTTTGCCCTTTTTTATGCTTAGTTTTTCATTGAGCCATCATTCCCTATAAAATCACAAAAATTAAATTAAATCCATAAATAATTTCAGTTACGAGTAAAACCTAGGTGATTGGAATTTGTTGAATGGACACTTTTGGTGCCTAAACACTTGCACATATAACTCTTATCATCAGCTTTTACATACAAAATATTGTTCACATTGCACCCATGCATATATTTTTCTTTAGAGTGTTGAATTTGTTGTTATCAAAATTGAGCTATTGATAACCATGTACATTATTCTTTCCTGTAGGAGGCTGGGTCATTGTTCAAAAAATCTAAACGAAACATTTTTTATTTTATTTTTTGGTCCATTTTGTATTATTTTTCAGTTCTCTACCTTCTCTCACTCTCTTTGTTTGTCTCTCTCTCTCTCTCTCTCTCTCTCTCTCTCTCTCGCCCCTTCTCTCTCTCATACACACACACCCCCCTTGTCTCTTTGCATGCTTGATTACCATCGAAGAACAAACATCCGTATATTTTCTAAGTTTTATTCTGAAAGAATTGAAAAAAGTCTTTAAAGTCATGAGGATTTCAAGAAGTAACCTGGTCCTCATACTAATTTAAATTTTCCCCAATTTTGTGTTTTCATTGCATCATAATTCTTGTTAATGGATCAAATTTTTCGAAGTTTAGTTTTTCAAAACTTCCATTGGATTAATTGAATCAATTAACGCACTAACTATTTGTAAATTATAATTGTTCTTTTATTGATTTGTTTTGTCTCTTATGGTTTTGGGTGTTGGCATAAGATGTTGCAGGCTTGAATACCATCGAAGAACAAACATCCGTATATTTTCTAAGTTTTATTCTCAAAGAATTGAAAGAAGTCTTCAAAATCATGAGAATTTCAACAAGTAACCTAGTGCTCATACTAATTTAAATTTTCCTCAATTTGTGTTTTCATTGCATCATAATTCTTGTTAATGGATCAAATTTTTCGAAGTTTAGTTTTTCAAAACCTTCATTGGATTAATTGAATCAATTAACGCACTAACTATTTGTAAATTATTATTGTTCTTTTAATGATTTGTTTTGTCTCTCATGGTTTTGGGTGTTGGGATAAGATGTATTGTTTCAGTAATTTGTTTCCACATGTCTTGCATTGATATGTCAAAGCTAATCTAAAATCCGTTTACATTGGCACTAATTGATTAGAATTACTGGCATTTTTATTCTGAGAGAGTGTGGAGTAGAGGGTAAGAGTTGAAACATATGAGAAACATAAGGTAATTATTACTACTTACAAGAAGCAAATTTTCTGGTGTAGCATTAAAACTGGATTGTTTAAGGCAAAGTACATTTACGTCATTGTAGCCATAATGATGGTGTCAATTTCTTAACATTTGAGAAGTTCCAAAATTAGGGACATTTTAAAAAAAAATTCGTGCCATTTCTCATAAAAGACGAATCTTTTTTAGACAAATATTTTTCATTTAAAGATTGCGATAAAGTTTTCGCTTTCCTTTTTTTTTCATTTATTATTTAGTAGATAACTTGAAACAATATCAATTAGAGGGAAACTATCTAAGATAACATTTGCATGTGAAGTTCTTTTTTGTCAATGTTGATGTCATTTTGGCAACTTTCCCGTTTCCTTATTCACTGCCTAGTTGCTGCTATACAGAATTACAGTGATAGCTATGGAACTTTTTATCTGCTAGGATTGGTTCTACTAGGGCTCAACAAACCATTTTTTTTAATAAAAAAAATTCTACTTAAGGAGAAAAAAAGTTGATTAAATAAAATTTGATGCACCTTATATACATGAAGAATTTCTTGTTAGCAATCAGCTGTTAGGTGTTTGTACTAGTTGTTAGCTAGTAACTGGTTGTATTAGCTGTTTATTTCAGGTAATTATATTAGTTATTTTTGAAAAGTGTTTAGTAAAATTAGTTGTTTATAAGAAGCGGTTGTTTGATATAATTACATTTGTAGCCATGTCTTTATTTTATTATTTATTTGAACACCATGATTTTTATTTATTGTATACTTTTTTTTATTCCCCTTAACAATGAATAATGAATAACTTGACCAATGTGACCATTTTTTTTTTTTTTGTATCAAAGTCACATTTATACTTACCACTCAAATTCACTATTTATTACTAGGATGATATTATAAAAAGGGTGATTCATCATTTAACTAATTTCCTTTATAATAAAAACTTAAATTTATGATATCTATTATCTTTTTTTCCCCCAAAGACATCTAGTACCTATTAATGCAAAAGTAAATGTTAAGTTTAATTTTAGTCAATATTATAATAACCAAACTGGATGACAAAAGTATATGATGAAGCTTAGACAAAACCATCTTCAAATTTAGATATCATCGCTATCCAAATATCTCATCCAAAGAAAAAGGAAAAAGAAAACAAACTCACGAATCTTGATATAAGTACCTAATATTTGAAATTACATCCATTATTAGAGAAGATCTCAATCAAACTAATTAAGAGCATTATTTAGAACATTTTGTGTCGTTTAGCAGCAACCAAATTTGAAGCAACGTTATCACAAATAGCAGACATTTCTCGGACACGATATCTTCTGTGGAAACACTTGTAAAATCTATAAATGATGGCGGAAAACTTGAATCTTTATCAATAATTTTGAAGGCTAGATCTTGAACCATATTTCTTCTAATATAATTATGCAATGTAAAATTCGCTAATGTCACCCTGTTTTGGTCTATTGAGGCATACCATGTAATATTTTCCACTAAGCTTTTAGAGCGCCAAAAGCCCTTTCAATACAACTTCTCAAAGATGAATGTGCACAATTGAAGGTTTCCTTATAACCTCTAGGATTTGCACTAGGAAACTATTATTTATGATATATTGTCTTTGAATATGGTATTAGAATGCCTTGTCATTTTGGATAGTCTTTATCCACTAAGTAATATTTTTCTAAATGTAAATTACAAGTTACATAATTAATATTAACTTTAGAAATTACTGACTTTTAGATATACAAAATATAAAATAATCCCTAGAGATGGCTTTTAGAAATTTGAGTCTTGGATTATTCATGGTGGACAACAAGATATATACATCATGTGCTAATCCATTCCAACCAATTACTAAATATATGAACTGCCTCATTAATGTCTTCACTAGGGAAAGACAAATTTTGAATGTGTTTCACTCTTAGGTGAAGAGGGGATATACACTCCTTGTTGCTCTCCCTAACCCATTTCTGGATTAGGATCCATGTTGTTAGGAGTCATCACACCATCCTTGGTAGCTACATTGCCTCCAAGTAACTAGTCCATTTTATACTTAAATTCTAGCTCAACTCCTTTATCTCAAAATGTTTGAAATTTGATGTCTTCCTATAAATAAAAATAACACCAATAAAAAAATTATCAACTACTTTTAACCATTCTAGTATCAAAATTACTATTAATTAAAATAAGTTTCTCAAAAAATAATAAAATGACCTCAATCTTCTTCCTTCACTAGTCATCACTAGTCATGATTGTTCGTTTTTCATAATCTCAGCCTAAACCAATTTCTTTGCCTTTTAAATTCTTTCCATAACCTACATTTGGTCCTCATGAATCATACTTATGCTTTAGTTGACCTTAGTCCATGGCAAGTTGGTTTTTTTTGAAACTCTGTCACTATCGTCTTCCAATGAAGCCTTTGAAAATTTGTCCCACATCTCTTTTCCTTGCTATTTTTAATGTCCTGACTATATGCCACAAAAGACGAAGAGAGCTTCTCTAGACCAACTAGCACGACCTTCTTTGCCCTCTTGATTTTTTAGTTCATCCCTTTTTTGGATGGTGCCATCTGAATTAAAATAAATCCAAAATTAGAAGTTCAAATTTGAAATTGTCCGAAAATAAAGCATAAATAAGACATGAACAAAGGGTCCACAAAATGAACACAAAATTGACATTTCCACAAGGCAAAGCTTGCGATTTATTTATTTGTCAAAGTATCAATCACTTCAGTTGTTGGATATGACCAAGCCTTTTACATCTCAATGTAAATGTTCCTAGTCGTTTTAAAGATGCTCTTTAAATACATGTACATATTGAATTGTATGCTTCCTTCTATTATATCCCTACACACCCTCCCCGATTATCGTCTGATTTCTCCATCTCTTTAAAATGTTAAATTCATTATATTCTAGTGAAAAATTCTACATCAGATAGTAAATGTAACATCGATTACATAGCTATTGGGATGGCATCTGGACAAACAAGAGATACAGGCAATTCCAATACATTGAATTTAAATGAATTCATTGTAATCATGGTGAAAGTTGCTTAATTTAAAATGATGTAAAATTAAAATTTTCCTTGTCACCTCCAAACAACAATGGATCTCACATTAGAAATTTGTTATTTTTTATGCGTTAGTTGAAGGGAATTTGAATATTTTTATCTTCATATTATAAAACCCTATATTTTTATCTTCAAATATCACATTAGCATTTTATCAAACAATTTGTCACTTAAATCGAAGCTTCAGGGCACATCAGTTTTTAACTCAAGCAAACTGATATTGGATTACAGCTAAATAAAACAGCCAACAACTTTCATCAATAAATCCAAATAATCATACACAACAATAAACTCGAACATAATTTGAAATAAAGAGAGTGGATTGTTAAAGAAACAAATGAAAGGAGAAGAAAATGAATGATGAAGAATAAGAACTATCTTCTGAATAAATCGAGCTTTAACTTGGGAAGAATGAGTCTCACGATTTTATTCTCATTGCTTCATCGAATCACATGTGCAAGGGTGCGATATATACAAGTCACTTGATGTTTGTCGTTTTGCCCTAGCTTATGGCACAAGATTCTAAAAACAAGGAAAGGATACAACTTAAATCATATAAAAAAGATTATACATATATTAGGAGGCCCGTTAACACTCCCTCAAGTTGGTGCATAAAGGTTGACCATGCCTAACTTGCTCCATAAGTATTGAAATTGTTGCTTACCAAGTACTTTCGTGAACATATCGACAAATAACATTTTGGAGGGAACTTAGGAAAGTGTGGGATCACAAGAGTGATACCGTTCATGACCAAAGTGACAATTAATTTCAATGTGCTTCGTGCGTTCGTGAAATACAGGATTTTTGGCAATGTGAAGGGCAGCCTGACTGTCACAAAATAGTTGCATAGTGTGATTATGGAACATCCCTAAAGATGTAAGAAAGGTCTTGAGCCAGACCAATTCACTGGTGACAGCAGCCATGGCTCGATCCTCAGCTTCAGCTGAGGACCTGGAAACCATAGTTTGCTTCTTGGTTTTCCAGGAAACAGGTGAACTGTCGAGGAGCACTAAGTACCCAGTTAAGGATGCCCTCATGAGGGGGCATGCACCCTAGTCTAAATCACAGTAAGCAGACAGCCATAACTCATTGCTAGCCTGAAGTAAGATACCACAATCAGAAGTACCCTTGATGTATCAAAGTACTCTGCAGGCTGCATTCATATGCACCTCTTGAGGATTCTGCATGAACTGGGATAGGATATGCACTGCATAATAGAGATCTGGCCGAGTGATGATGAGATAGACCAAGCGAGACCTACAAGTCACCTATAACGCCCAACATCTGATAATGGAGAATCATCACCAAGAGCAAGTTTGTGATTCTCCTCTATGAGAAAATCACTAGGCTTAGAACCCAGCAGCCCACATTCATCCACAATCTCCAGCACATATTTGCACTGACTCAAGCATAAGCTCTTAGGGCCACGGGCAACCTCTATCTCGAGGAAATATTTGAGAGGGCAAAGATCTTTTATGCTGAAGCAAGAATATAGGTAGCGTTTAAAAGCAGCACATGCACTAGAGCCTTTATCGGCCGTGGCCAGAATAATGTCGTCGATATAAACCAGAAGTGCCATGAAGACGAAGCTTTTCCTGTAGGTAAATAAGGAATAATCTGCATATGAATGAGTGAACCCATAGTCACATAACTTATAGGAAAGCTTAGCAAACTACTAGCGAGGTGCTTGCCTAAGGCCATAGAGAGATTTCTGAAGTTGGCACACTTTGCTTGGGGAGCTGCATGTGAAACCTGACGACAGCTTCATATAAATCTCCTCATCCAGATCACCGTGAAGAAATGCATTGTTGACATCGAACTGATATAGTTTCCAATCTTTCGATACAGCAATAGAGAGGAAAGATCGTACACTACAAATCTTGGCGACGGGGGTATATGTCTCATTGTAGTCAAGACCTTCAACTTGATGATATCCATGGAAAACAAGATGTGCCTTGTATCGTTGTATGGTCCCATCTGAATTGTATTTGACTTGATATACCCATTTGCAACTAATAGATTTCTTACCATCCAGAAGATCCTGGAGTACCCAAGTGTGGTTTCTCTCGAGAGCCTAAATTTCTTTTGACATTGTTACCCTCCACTCCTTTATGGCTTCATGGTAATACTTGGACTCTATTTCCTTAGTAATAGCATTCAAGAAATTTTGATTGGAGGCAGAAAAATTAGCACAGGTGACATAATTTGCTATAGGATAAGGCATACCTGAGGAATCTTCCTGAAGCCGGCGGGCAAGTGAGAGAGGGTCCTTAGCATTCAGGGTGTAGCACACATAATCATCCAGATGTACGTGAGCACACCGCATTCGATGAGTGCATGTGGAGGGGGGCTGTGAAGGAGGCCCCAAATTTGGGCAGGGTCATGCTTCTGCTGTGCCTTCACATGGCCCATGCTGGTCTGCAGTGTTATTTTGGGCTTCCATGACATCCGGGCCCAGTGAACTCCCACTCGCTAGTTGGCCCAGCTCATCAGCTGTTGCTGGCCCCAAATGTATCTCATGTTCTGGTCCAAGCGGGCTATCGGTGATGGAATTGGGAGGCCCCAATGCATTTGAGCCGGTCTTGGTTGGACTACCTGGCAGACATCTCTCTCTGCCCAGTATCCCAAAAGTCGTCAAAATCAGGCCCATCTTCCACCATTGGTTCATCACTTCATATCAAGAGCATAGTGTTGGTTGGCCTAGTAGCAGAATTGGTCCTGAATGGGTAGGCCTATTCACAAAAAATAACGTCTCGACTGATATAGATTTCTCGAGTTTCCAAGTCGCACACTCTCCACACCTTTATCCCAAATGAGTAGCTGAGAAATACACACGACTACTTAGGGCAAAGTTGTCCTTCATTCGTGAATTATTGCGAGCATAGTAAAAACCATCGAAAACTCGAATCTCATTATAAGTGGGCTTTTCGTTGAAGAGAACTTCATATGGTGATTTTTCTTTCAAAATTTTGGTGGGAGTGTGATTTATTGAGTATGCCGCAGTGCTCACACACTCTCCCCAAAATTAGATGGGCAAGTTAGCCTGGAACCGAAGCGCTCTTGCCACATTCACCGTGTGTCTATGTTTGTGTTCAACCCTTCTGTTTTGTTGAGAAGTGTCCACACAACTACCCTCTCGCAAAATGCCATGCTCGTGATAAAATTCTTGCAGCGGTCCTGAGGTAAACTCACTCCCATTGTCACTATGAACCACTCTGACTCTTTTATTAAATTGATTTTTCACTATCACAATGAAATTTTTAGAAGCTTGCTTGCTTCAGTTCGATTTTGCAGAAGATACACCCAGGTTGCTCTACTTATGTCATCAACAATGCTAAGAAAATAATGTGCTCCACATGTTGAGGCGACTCTAATCAAATATAGTTGTTGTATTGTTGGTACTAACAGGAAAACAAGTACAAGTTTGTTTTACAAGCAAGCAAATCTCACAAGCTTCTTCTTTTATTTTTTTTGACCACTAATTATGGCTAGATTACTAGGGAGGAGGGAGAGGAATTCACTTGATGGGTGCTCGAGACATTTATGCCACAAGCAACGCATGCTAATCGCATTTACTTGGTCGATAGTGTGTGCTTGAAATAATAGACCCCTTCTTGATGCTCACTCGCTCCAATCAGAATCCTCAAAGTATGGTCCTATATCACACAAAAATCATCCTAACATGTTACTGCACAATTTAACCGTTTGCACAATTTGAAAATTGAAACAAGATTACACTTTAAACCGTGCACATATAAGACATTTTCTAATTTCACATTTTCATCCAAGGTCACCAATCCTTGATCACGAGCTGCGGTATAAGTACCGTTGGGCAACCCGATAGCTACCGGAGCAATTTTCTTTAATTATTTCACTCAGCAAGGAAGCATCTCCAACCATGTGACATGATGCTTCACTGTCTAACATCCACGACACCTTGCGTGATAATTTTTCATATTCAGGTTGTGGCACGTCAATGAGACTCATTAAACGCTGGACCTGATCTGCTGTGAGCCCAGGGATAGCGGGCTGGCCCAAAACCTTGTTGCTGTTGCCTTATGTTGTGCTATATCCTGCTAGGCTGGACCTTGTAATAGGCCCAAATGCACCCTCAAGGTGGACTGCAGCCGAAATAGTTTCGCAACCTACTCCATGCCCAGATTTTGCTCCCTCACGACCATTCATTAGAGGGAGTCTGTTAGCTTATTGATTTGAGAAAGACGCTTCGAATTCGTTACTCCATGCGGTAGATCCACAAAGCTTACCTCCTTCTTTCGAAAATGATTTATGCAAAGATGTATGGTATCAAAGCAAGGGGATAGGGACTTGAGGATAGGCTATAAAGTCAGCCTTGTACTCTCACAGAGCAGTTTTCCAACTAGATCGACTGGCTCAAGGCTTGAAGTTTTGAAAAGGAATCATTCACGAGGCTGGGCTAGCACTCAATCCCATGAAACTTATCGCTTATTCTGAAAATGCTTTCCAAAATGAAAGAGAGGATATCCGATCACTTCATAACACACATATTCTTCATGTCCATATCTTCCCCAAATCTTGCAAGCGCCTCTCTTATACACATGAGTTTGCTCCTTCATTGCAAAAGCCATACCCGACTTGGGATGGCTGTCTCAAGCGACCATAAGCTTCTTATGGCTCTCCTCTTGTTGAGTCATGTTGAATATTCTGTCCAGCGGCGAAGGCGGATTGAGTGCTAATATTTGACTCCTTATTGTGGAGTATGCATCGTCGTTCAACCCCATCCAGAATAAAATAGTGACGGTGGAGGTGATTTTTCTGAACGTTGGGATGAATTAAGTTCAAGCTTCAAACTGGATATTAGCTAGATTAACTCATTGTTGAATTAAGGATTGAGGTGATTTTTTTTTGAGTTAATAGTGATGGTGGAGGAGGTGGGAAATAATAAAATGAATATTGGCTTCAAAAAGGGACCAATATGATTTTTTTGCAAGGCAATAGTTAAAGTAGTTTAATGAAATTTTGGATGATATGGCCATTTTAATCTATAAACTTGAAGCAACCAAATCAAAAAAACTAATCCAAATAGCTCTTTACAAAAATATTGTGTTTTGAGGGATTGAGAGACTTGTGGGGTCTAGCATGAAGACCAGACTTCAGTTTTACGTATTCTGAATGTTTATTTATTTATTCATTTCCCAGCCCTCCGTCCCCATTTTATTTTCGCGACCCTAGCCCTCCGCCCCCCCTTTCTCTCCATCGAGTCTCAACGCCGCACCGCCACCGCGCCTCCTCCTTGACACCCGACTTCCACCACCAACGCGTCGCCGCCGACGGCCGACCCGCCCCCAGTCCACATCTGTGACTGTAAGTTTAATACTTTGGTTTGTTGTTTAATACATTGATTTGTAGATTAATCTGCTTTTAATAGTTTAACTTGTGAGTTTAATTTACTAATTTCAATTGTAGAGGAGTTTAATTTGTGACTTGTGAGTTTAATCTAAGTGTTGGTCAGATGATGAATACTGTTGGAGTTTAATTGATGAAATGTTGACCATGTGTATGAAATTGAGTTTGAGTTTGAGTTCGAGTTATCTAATTGTTGGTTAGATGGTGATTGAATATTTTAGTTTGAGTTTGGTTTAATTTATGAGTTTACTCCAATTTCACTTCTAGACGCTGATTGTGTCTACAAAATTGAAATTGAAACTGAAACTTTTACAAGACACTAATCATAATTCTTATTGTAGATCAAAATGCATTGATATTTCAAAACGAAAGCTATGGAATCATCATTCCCTTCAAGTTCATAGATATGAGGTCTCGTCGAGGTCAATTAGATTAAATGTAATGTAACAGGTATGCAATTTTATAACTGTTGTTAAATTTAATTTGGTGCGTACTATTATTCTGACTCCCCTTCTTAAAATCCTGGTTCCACCGCTGGTAGTTAGCATGAATTGTTCTCGATTGTTCGGCTCAAATTTGCATTTGGTGGTTTTAAATTGACGAGGTGAGATTGGTTTCGGGTTGTTGAATTAGTGTTTATTGCTTCAATATCTTGTAATGCTTCTCCAACTGTTTTGCTGAGGTCAAAACAGTGAAGTGGAATAGAATTTAGGGATCAGAACAGCTTGAGCTTTCGTTTACTTCCTTTTTTATTATTGATTATTATCAATAATGTTGAGATGAACAAATTGTTATGCTACTGTATTGTGATTCTATGTGGATTTCTTCACTGTCATGGCTGCCTTTAGATTGGTAAGCTTAGATTAGCAATACATGGATTTACATTTTATGGACATTCTTGTACTTTTAAAATGGTTCGTACCTAACTATGGCTTCTTGCTCGTGTTAACATGTGATCGTTAGTTAGGAAGAGATTTGTGATGTTATATCACCCCTAAATTTGTTCAAAACTTAGAACTAGATATGTGATATTGTAGTAAATGATGTTGATGAGATATATTTGATGCTCTGAGAGTGCATCTGGATAGTCCAAGAGTAATCATGATGCAGAAGGTGTTTCTACTTTCTTATCGTGTAATTACTTTGAACAAAACTTGCCAAGAGTTATGTAGGAACAGGAAAAGGTATATATGGGTATGAGAGAGAGGCCCTAGATTCTATATTGTTTACTTATTTTTGTCAATTAACTTTTGATTTTGTTGAGAAGGGAAGGATTTGGCTTTGTATTTCTTGTAGCTTATTTATCGGTGCTAATGGAGAACTAATTCACGCTATCATGTAGATAAAATTTAACCGAGGTCCACTTTTGTATACTACACCGGAGAAGTCCTGCATGATTTCAGTAAATTGGTTCTGTACAGTTTCTAGTCTAACAGTATAATCTCAATTTGGGTGCCGATGTAGCTTTTGACTCCTGCAATGATGATTGTTGCAGGTTGCTGCTCACTTGTTGTAGACGTTGCATTGGCAATATCCTCAGAGTTATGAAGTTCTGGTAGAGTTTTTCTGAGAAGAGAAGAATGCCTGGCATACCTCTTGTGACACGGGAAACAATGTATAGTATAGTAGGCAGTAGCTTAGTTTGTCTTATTTCTGCATTGTGGTCTGCAACTATCGATTTATCTCACCGTGCAGGTGAACTAATTATTTACCTCCCAAGCGCTTGGCTCTCATTTCCTTATAATGAAGATCGGAAATGTGCTTTTGGACCTACATTTTCCTAAGTTCATTGATGCTTTCAAGTTTGTTTCTTAGGTCCAGGGTTTCCTTTTTTGTTGTTCTTGACAGTGGTTGGTTCTTGATTGGGAGTTTTGACTTCTTAGATAAGAAGATAAGAAAAGCAACAACATTATGGTTATAATTTTCCTTCCCCTATATAAATAAGAAGATAAGAAGATTATTCTTATCTTCTTATTTATATAGGGGAAGGAAAATTATCTAAACACTTAGCTTGTAGATCTCTCTGGATCCTGTCTCTGCAGGGCCCACACTTGGTAGATGTTGTCTGCTGTTGTTTTATAGAGGTCCGAAGTTGGAGGAGATCAGATGCCCTAGGTTTTGTATTTGCTATTTGGTCTTGTTATCAGTATTTTACTTTTTAAACATTATCTTCAATATCAATAGAAGTCCTATGAGTGCCAAATCGATTAAGTAGATGTGTTATGTCACTAGCTCCTCGATACTTGTTCTGCTTTTTAAATTCATATGGTGGATTTTGTAGTGGGCATCCCTTGTAATCTTTTCTCTTTTCTGCCAATTTTATGCTCTTGAGAATTGACAATGCAAACACTGGATCTGTTTGGATTGTGTAGCCAGATGTTAGAAGTGTGATCTTCTATTATGTGGCCCAAGAGTGGGCTTCTTAGCGTACAGACCTAATGGATCTGTATGTTGCTATAGCAAATGGATGCAATTTTAAATATATATGGTCTCCACATTAATGCTTGCATGGATGGTGCTTTGAGACTAGTGGAATGATACGAAGCTACGATCTTCTGGATATGTGTGCTTAGGTTTTGTCTACTATTTCTTCCTTGCATTCTTTGAGAACTTAGTGAAGGAGGTGCTCCTTCCTGTGAAAGAACTAGACGTCTGGAATCAAATTCACTTCCTTTTGGCAGCTGGCCACGTCTTTTAGTGACTTCCATGTCATGAAGCAGAAGGCTGAGTATAGACATCAGTTGATGTTTCTAATTGTTGATATTGCTGCCCTTTCACATCTGGCACTAGCTTTTTTAAAAAATTTGAGCAACAAATAAAAAGCCTTATTGTCTGGATGTAGCTTCTGGAAACACAGAAATCAGATTCTGAACATTTTTTCTCTGGTACTGCTTCGGTGTCCTCCTCGTTTACCTTGCTGTTTTCTCGCTACTCCAGAAAGGTGTTTGTTTGGAAGCTGATTTTTGGGTGGACTAAGAACAGCGGCGGCTTCCAGTTCAGATATTTCACAAGGTCTTGATGTTTGGTACATTTGGCCATCGTATTTGAAAGGCTTTCCTCTTTTTCTCCTACCTTGGGACTGATTTGGGTAGAGTGCTTGGTCTATTGAAAATTTAAGCATTTTTGGGCTGCTTCTATTTATGAGAGTCCACAGTGTGAAGAGTTTGCATTTTGGGACTTCCAGGATTTTGGGATCTTTTTCAGGATTGGAGTTTGGGTCTGCTGCAAATTATTTCTTCAAGCACCTAGAATGGCAGCAAATTTACAGAGGAAGGAGACTTATGTTGTGAAATTTCTACTTTTTCTATTTAAGTTTAATTTTCTTTCCCTTTTCTATTTTTTCTCACTTGTAATTTCCTTGATATCTCTCTATGTTTTGAGCTTGTGAAGCTTTGGTAATTTGGTGCTACTTTGTCCATTCATTAACATAATGTTGGGTCATGTCCCCCCCCTCCAAACAAAAAAAAGAGGAAGGAAAGGGCAAAATGCTTTTTAGCAATTAGCACGTTCAGCCTCCGTTGATTTTCTAGTTTGACTCATGTTATGAGCTGTTCCATTTCAATGGAAAATTTGCAAGCATAACCTTCTCTTGTTTTTGCCTTATGTTGAAGCATAGCTTAGATGGTCATATTATCGGGAGGAGCAACGGAGGAATGATTTCTCCATTTCGTGTGGCTGTCACTGTGCATTCCTGTTCACTCTCACACTTGGCTCATAGCTTCTGTTATATTGTCTCTTACTTTAACATATCTCTGCTGATTATAGTAGGACACAATTCTTTGTTGCTGTTTTCAGAGCAATAATCCCTTTTTTGATTGCAGTCAATCTAGAAGTGGAGAGCAGCCATGTTATCAAGATTCCCGGATGCGTTTGTCTGCTGAGGAGGAGATTGCTGCTGAAGAGAGTCTATCAATATACTGCAAACCTGTTGAGTTTTATAATATTCTTCAACGGCGCGCAATAAGAAATGTAATCTCTTGCATCCTTGTTTGCTGGTCTTTTTATGTAAAAAGTCTCGTTGCTTCGGTTCCAAGCTATTCACAAGATAAGGTGTGGTTGGTTTAAGATCAATTGCTATGTGGGCGTAAATTGTTACGTGGACATAAATTTGTGCATACTGCATACATGCAGATGTGGAGGCATACAGCCTTTGGGAGTAAACAGTGCATGCAGGAATGTTCAGCATATGTTCCATGAATCCTTTTTCTTTGTTCCATCATCTCCGCTCCTGCCCGTCTGTGGTGGGGTGGGTTCGCCAGGATAGGACACAATTTGGGTTTCGAGTTGCTATGACTGCTTTAGTGTTGCATATTCAGCAAGTTATATGCATAATCAAGCATCATAGTTCTCACCTATGTTACATGGACACGGGAATGGATTAGAGTATTCGACTCGTCAAAGCTCTAATTTTAGGACGCGGGGACATAGTCCAAAATTTAGACCTGTATATGAGAACTCATTATTTTACATAAGTTGTAATTTCAAGTTAAGCTTCCAAGAATATTTCAATAGTTAAAAGATTGTCCACTTGCCAAGGTAGAATATTAAAGATCCATTAAAATAATAATGAACGATGGAAAAATACCATATATTCCTAATTTTTTTGACCCTTGTTGCTTTAGAGTTTAGATAAGGGTCCGACACGCAGTGGCGGATTTAGGGTTTCGAATTAGGGGTGTCCACCTAGGAACATTTAACACCAAGTGTACCAAGCACTTATCATGAACTAACCAAACCTTATTTTCAGACTAGAAGGACCACAATCATGACACAATCTAAATCCATTTAAATCATGATTCATGAACTTACCAAACATGACTTTCCATTTAAATCATGGCACAATCTAATTTGTCTAGAAAGACCACGATCAAAGTATCAGACATTTAAATCTGGGCATGAAAAATTAACCCCCAAAAAAAAGAAAAATTTTGGAATTTGGCAAAAACAAAACAAACCAAACCTGATTTTCGGACTTTCGGAGTCGAACTCGAAGTAGATACTTGGCGTTGAAAATTTCACTAATCAATTGCTATCTACACAATATAAGTTGAGAGCAAGCAATTAGAAGTAATTAAAATCGGCAAATGACTCAAATTGATACCCTAACCTGCGAAAATCTGAAAATCTAACTTGCCCTTCGGCACTTCGGCCCGTTCTGGCGTTCTGCCTGCCTGCCTGCTGGTGCCTGGTGGGCTGCCGATGGTTGGGCTCCGTGGGCGGCAGCGGACGATTCGGTTTTAGGCAGCCGTTCGCGGTGGGTGGGGGGCAGCGTGAGACCGAGCGTGAGAGCGAGAGGGACCAGAGGGCAGAGGGTGTGAGAGACGAAGGATTTGGAGATTGGAGAACTGAGGCAGGCAGAAACACGCGAGTTCGAGAAGCCTGCCCCTTGTGTAAGGGCAATTTTGTAATTTTATTTTTTTAATTTAAATGTAATCAGTATTTGGGATGGCCGGTTGGGCTGAAGTTTTGGGCCGCGTTCACTTCGGTTTTAGGCTGGCTTTCAAGCTTCACGGTCAGGCCTCAACATTCAGCAATCTCATTTCTTTTGGGCCTATTTTAGGGTTGTCCATCCATAATATTTTCACAGGCTTGAAATAAGCTCGTTAGAGTGTTTTTTCGAGTTAGGGGTGTCCATGGACACCTCTTCCTCCCACATAAATCCGCCCTTGCCGACACGTATCCTACGTCCTATTCGCGGAGTGTCGTGTCCGATATGGGTACGAAGGGGCCAAATGGAGAGTCCCGGTAATGTTGGTTCTCACTGCTTGAATGCCCGATTTGAATGTTTAAATTCAAAGTGCTGCATTATGCTATCATAAATGTTGTCTAAGTTTATACTGGGACCTATATGTTTGAAAGCATTCTTTGTTTGATCCTACATCCATGCTACTTGATAGTTTATTGGTATTATTTTTAGTGATTCGACACTTTACACTTTCATTTCCTTTGGTTTTCTAACTTGTAAGTTGATATTTACTTAAGCTACCTTTTTAATTATACTTAGTTTTGAAGTTACTTATTCCTGTATTCATGGTTTTCTAACCCAACAAAATTGTTTTAAAAAAGAATTTCAAAATTTTTCTGGTGTCTCTCGGGAATTGGTCTGTTTAATGGAAGGAATGCTTTCAGGAGGTAAGACTGCCTATATTTGGTAGATCTCCCAGACCCCATAACAGTGGGATCCACACTAGTGAAGTAGTTGTTTTTCCTTTGTGGTTTGCAACTATTAGTAATTGTAACCGTGATTCTTAAATCCACATTTCATAATGAGCTATTGCATTACAATGATGTGTAAACATAATGATTGATGTCATGCAATGGCTTATGTTGGTTACAGAAGTGTTGCTATATTGTGAAAATTCTTTCTATGTTGCTAAGGATTGAGCAATTTTACTAAGCAATAGCAGTGCATTAAATTAATCTAGTGGAAGAAAACCTGAATTCAAAGCACAATTTGGATTAGTAAATCATTTCCTGTTCTAACATGGTCGAAGGGGTTTTTAGGGGAAGAATTCCATGTGATTTGGGACAAGTGGAATCTAAGATGCACGATCTCCTTCCTTATCTTAGCATATTCAAGTTTGGCATGGGCTACAGTGCCAGCTACCGACATTCTTTTGACTTGCTTGAAACATTCTTATGCACTCCCAGACACGCCAAATGGACAAGGAATTGAGGGTTTTTTTTTTAAATTTTGCTCTTGTAGGATGCACATATTATGTGTTGTTTTTGGTCATTCATGTCAAAAACTCGACGCTGCCGCCCCCTAATAATATAGATGAATAATAAACACAAATAATCAACTAAATATTCTTCATTAATACATCGTCTGTTCTATTGTTTCCGAAAAAATCACATTTCAAAAGTGACATTGTTGTATGCATGAATCGCATCTGTGATTCTTAGAGTGGAATAAGTCTTCTGTGAGTTCTGGATGCTTGCTCTGAATCCTTTTTGATATTCTTGAGATACTAAAAGTCAATTTTCTTTATGAAAGTACAAAAGATATCCCTGTCCTAACTGAAGCAATTTTTGTTGTAGCCGCTATTTCTTCAACGATGCTTGCATTACAAAGTACGGGCAAGGCACTGCAGAAGGTACTTTGATATTTGTAGTACCATTGACTAGATTGTCTTTTCTGCTTCCCAGCTCAAAATATGGGTGATTGCCTCTGGTTTCTGTAATGTGTTTTACTTCTTTCCGATATATAGAATAACCTCCTGGGCTTTAATTTATTTTGGAAGCTGAGAGACATCTTTGATGATTTCCAGGATACAAATGTCAATTTCTCTCTCAGAGACATTGAATGATCAATTACAAATCCAGAGTTTGTTTCCTGTGCACATCATGTTGGCTAGGCTGCTATCCGATGTTCCAGACATGGAGGTAGCATTTGATACTAAATCATCTTTGCTTTCTGTATAAGATTGTATCAATGTCAGCCATCATAACCCCTGAATCGGAGAAGCTGTGTGCAATTTGAGTAGTGTGCTTTGATTGGCTGAAATTGGTGCATTCACTGAAGTAATTAGCAACAGTCTTTACCATAGAGTGAGTTTTTTTGTAATCGTGTTGTCAATAGCATTCTGCAGTTTATCGATACACTAAAGCTCGTGCATTAACGACTCATAGCACAGAAGAAGGGGCAAATGTGGCACGAGCAACTTTTATTCTGCCTGAGATGAATAAACTAGTGAAGGGAGCCAATTCTGAATCCTTGTTCATTTTGTTTATTTGCTATGGTATGCCATCTGTCAAAATTAGCTCAGTGATTCAGATATTTTCTGTATTCTAAGCATTATGACTTGGAATGATTTCCTTTCTTTACCCATCTTCGCCTGATGCCTTTTTCTTCATGCATGTAGGAGGGGCAAATGCTTCATGTGGATTTGATACTTCAAGGGAGTATCTAGATAATATTTCTTTTTCATGTAAGATATCTTTAACTCATCTCATTAGTATAGATTTTGTGCATTAGTAGTTGAAATGGGCAAGATACTACAACAACAACATCATCAAGAACCCTCATATGGATCCTTAGCTTTCAAGGGTACACAAGGCACACTAGGCGAGAGGCAAAAGGCCTGACCCATTGTTTTGGCCTCTCACCTCATTTAAGTGAATTGACTTGTTGCCTCAGCTCATGTCAAGTTAGGTATGAAGGAGGGATCCGGATTGCAGTTTAGTCATTGTAGCGCAAAATCGCTGTATTGCGGGAATTGTCTTTTATAGCACCATTGTTGCAGGGTAAAAAACATGTTTCGTTCGACTTCAAAATCTTTCCAATGTAGCCCCTGTATTGCAGAATATCCGCATTTTGAATCCATGGATTGTGAGGCAAGCCACTTCATGTGCATCATTGAGTATACGACAATGTATGGATCCTGCTGACACAGAGTCTATGCAAGTTCGAAACTCTAAATCAACATAATTTTACCTCTAACAATCAGGAATATTTTCCCGAAGTCAACAGACAATATCTTTTACCCTGTCTCCAAAGAAAGAAGAAATAAAAATTGAAGGGAATTGGAAGAGATTCTAGATATAATTTGAAAACAAGAATAACATAAGCAGACATAGTGAATACCAAGGAAAAAGCTATGACATCCATAGCAAGATGGGTTCAAAGCATGTCCATAAAATTCGCGAGGGTGATCCAACTAAGATAGGCTAAAAGAAGAGATAAAGGACAAATAAACAAGATAGCAATGCTCCCTGAGTGCATCTGTGCATGGATCTTAGATTGCCCTAGGTCGATGTTCCTTGGATTCTTCTTTTTATTTGGAATTAAGTCGGATGCTTGAAGCTTGGACATGGTTATGAGTTATGACACTTGTATGCAAACTTTTTATAGATGTCCCTCAGAAAAGAACTTCCGTTTTGCTCAAATAACTTTCGAAAGGAATTGATGGAATGTTTGGTTCGGACTCATGCTTCTTAGTTTCGTACTGATGTCCTTATATGCCTTCCAATAGTTTGTACAGAGTTAGTCCTGCGGTGGGGTTGATGGGATCAATCTATTTTAGGCATGAGTTGTGATTCTTTTCACTGAATCAACTTTGTGCTCTATATTGTGCACTTGTGCCTGATTTCATCTTTTGGGTGAGAGACGGTGGTTAATGGTCTTGGACATGGAGTCTTTTTTTTGGGGGGTTTTTTTTTTTTGGGGGGGGGGGGGAGGGTTTACAAATGTCTTGGGAGCTCTAGTTGTGTTGGTTTCTATGGATCCGATGAAATGATAGCAAACCCTTTTTCTCTAATCCAGTCCTAAAAGGATGAAAGCTTTTGTTTGGGCTTAAGTTTTTAGGTCAACTTGATAGTATTAGTAACGAACTATTAAAAGCATTCTCTAGTGATGTGCATGTGATGTGCTGTGGTAATAGAGGCCTGATGGATTAGATGTCACTCCGTCGTGCAGCGTGACCTAACTCCTATATTGTGATTTTAACTCTCTAGCTACTTTATTGTGATTTTAGCTCTTTGAGCTTGTGGAATTGTGTGGGTTTGCTCATCTACTATTTTTTGGGATGCCTTTGTGCATGCTATGTTGATTTTGAAGAGGTGTAAGGATAGAAGCTCAGTAGAGGTCTCTCCCCCCCCCGGGTTTCTTTATTTGGGTGGGGTGATTAATCATATGATTATTGTTGTTTGGGACTAATGGAACATTTTGGAACAAACTCACGAAGATCCCGCTAAGAGTGAAGAGGAGAGTTTATCGTATGGTTATTAGACCGGCTTAGCTTTATTATGGCGCTGAATGTTCCTCAATCAAGAAGACTCAAGTTCAGCGGGTGATGGTTCCAAAGCTAGGGATGATCCATTGGATGTGTGACCATACTAGATCGGATAAGATAAGGAATGAAGTGATTCGAGACAAAGTAGGAGTGACACACATAGAGAATAAGATGGGAGAGATAAGACTTAGATGGTTTGGTCATGTAAGGAGAAGTAGTATAGATGCACCACGCAGGAGATGTGAAAGGATTGACTTTCCAGATGTAGACGAGATCTAAAGGATTGACCTTTCGGAGTGTAGAAGAGATCGGTAGACCTAAGACCTAAGAAGAGCTGGAATGAAGTGATTGTAATGATTTGAATAATTTATTACTAACAGAGTACGTGACTCAGATAAGAGTCTATTGAGGTCTAAGTTTAAGGTTGCAAATCTTAGGTAGCTTGGTTCTTGCCCGTCCATTCGCTCCTAAGTGCATAGGTTATGTTTTGATTTGTAGTTGTGGCTATTACATATCTTGCGTTTCCTTGGCTTTTTAGTGGTGGTATATTTTGATCTCGACATAGGTTTTTATAATTTTAACTTTAACCTAGTGTTATTTGATATACTATATTTATCCTTACTATTTATATAATGTTACTTGATTTAGTTTTTTTAATATTGTTTTTTCTATCTTCGTAATGGATGAGAGTTTAAGGAGCTAATGCCTTTGTAATGCCCTTTTGTACATGGGTGACATCCCCTTGGTGTCCTTTTAATATACTTCTGTGATTACTTACCCCCCCCAAAAAAAATTGTTTTTTCTATCTTTTGTGTATCAAAAGATTTCAACTCTAAAATATTCTCCCAAAATTTTTCATGGGTCTCGTGAAATCAGTCTCTGTGCAGGCAGTGTAGGTAAGGAAGCCTACATTTGAATTTCCCAAGACCCCTCTTTCTTACACTGGGAGTAGCTGTTGTTGAGAGTAAAGAAACATTCTTTTTAAGTAGGCCTTCCATGTGATCTCGATGTATATTATGATAGCGTCTTTTTGAACATGCTTTCTGGATTGTTTTGTCCTGGTCTACTTCTTTGATCTATATTCTATGACTTAGTTTCATCTTGAAGACTTGTGATGCCATGAAATGTGTGCATGGTTTTATGAGGGATGCTTCGAGCAAGGAAAGCAATAAAATTATGAATATCTCTTTTTATTGCAGCAAATATCGATAAGACGTGTTTATGGGGCAAGATTTCAATGGAATCGCTCGTCTTATCATGGGAAAAGTTTCCAAACTTGAACAAAGGTGTGAGATGCGAATTGTTGTCAACTGTGGACTTGGTTCCTAGTATTTTGCAGGTATGCTACCCATTTTATATGCTTAAAGGTCATGGAAAGCGATCTCACATCTATGAGCAAGATATTTTTTAATTATCTTATTTCTGCTACTTTCAACCAATTCTTCAATTGACATGGAGGGGTTGACAATTCGTTTCCTAGGCTTTGTGTATCCATCATTCCATCTTTCATAGGGTAATCAGGAAAAATGGGCAAATATTGGTCTAAACCACCCCCCTTTCTTTTGTATTGGCGGGGCAGCGGCAGGACGAAAGCTGGGTGTACGATAATCAATCGCAGGATAGTGTGAAAAAGATTTTATTGAGTCACTGCTGGACTGGTGTGGGACTCACTGTTAATGACCAATCAATTCTCTGCTATATGTCCAAGTTGACGACTTGTGGTTTGTGGTCAAACTAAATAGTAACTGGAGTGACTTAAAAAAGAGGAATATAGCACAAAAGCTGTGTGAATTACTTGGAATCTCAAAATTCTGTGTAGAAACCATACTTATAAATACTGTACCGTGCCAAAAATGGTATAGACACAGTCTGGTTTCGTGCGTGTTAGATACCAGCTAGTACCGTCTAGTAGTGGCCTGTTCTGCCAAATAGTAAACACCGCCTGATACCACATTTTTAAATTTAATTTCCATTTTTAAAAATTTAAATCGTTAAGTACCTGGTACAATGGTACACAAATTTAGTATGCCTCATTCCGGTGATAAAACTCTCTGATGGCTGGTATGATATAACTTTGGTAGAAAGGCCTACTTTATATGCAGCCTGAATCGCCTGATATGTTTTTCTTTTCTCTCCCCTTTTTTTAATCTTATGGTGTGGAGCCTGATATTAAGCCAGCAACAAAGCATCAGATTGTGTGTAACGACATTTGGAGGAAATGAGTAGATGATGTTTAGTGCAACAAATGTTTGAATCAACCAGTGTTCTTTTATCTTTCTTTGTTTTTTATGATAGGAATGAAGTAAGGGTTAGCCTGCAAGATTTTGACCCTGTTGATTGGGATCCTTGAATTTACTATGATAATCTGTAGGTATTAGACTTTCAGCTTTCTGAGTCAGTAAGATTTATAGTAGGTATTTGAAAGATAAATTTTGCCTCTTTGTTTTAGAGCTACAATTATTCATATACAATTTTCTTTGTAGGTGCCATTTGGTGTTTTATTAGTGAAATTGTTATTTTGCTCATCCAAATAATTTTTTCGAAAAAGATTTCAGATCCAGAGCATCTGGGGCATGAACTTGAATATATTATATTACCGGCTCATTGTGTTTTCCTATTTTCTTTCCTATTCCTTTAATGTAGCTTCTTCCTTTGCAGAGCGGTTTGTTGGGTGTGGAGAACTGCATATCTTTTCAGGTTCCTGACAACATGAGTAACATGGTTGGTTGTTTACCTGTTTGTCTTAAATTCTTTGTTATTTTTTGCTTAGGAGAATCGGACCTTATTGGTTTCTCTTTCCTTCATTGCTTCTGAAAGAACATCTTGCAGCAAGTACAAGTGATAATTTCCGCAGAAGAGCAAGGGGCAAAAGAAAGTTCAGCTTATAGTCCATGTACATACAACATTCCTCCTTCATCTTCATCTCACGTTTTGAGGTAATTGATGTTATGTTCGTTAAGCTACTATGCTTTGATCATTTTCATACTGCTATTCTCAGCCAAACAAGCTTCAACCAAGTTGGTTGCAAGATGGAGGTCTTGTCATCACATAGCATGTAGAATTCATGGAACCTGCAAGATGAATTTCTTAGGAGTCTTGTAAAAAGCATCAGACTTCCTGCATATGCTTCGTGTCACTTCTCAAGGCTGCTCTATGCTGGTGATAATTTTGCCCTCAGAGAACTGCTGGGACCAATTTCCTAGAAATTTTTTTTTTCTGGATGCCAACTTGCCAAAGCATAGAATTAAAATGCCCTCTTATATCTGAGCATATTGTTTATGATTTTTTCTCTTTTGTCTGCTTTCTTCTTTTTCAGCCTTGGTGAAATTAGGTGGTCTTCATAGGTAGCATGACCTAGTGGGTTAAGGCTTTAGTTGTTGATAATGGTCCAATTCTTATCGATTGCTTTATGTTTTTGATATAATCTGTTCCTGCCATGTTCTAAGCCACAACTGTGACTTAGCCTAGACTGTAGAGTCCGCTCTTTTGAAGAATCTTGGGACGAGGCAGCTCAATGAGGCCTTTGTTTACTTCTTGTTTTTGAAAATTTATGAGGGTTCTGAGAATGCTTTATTGAACCAATTAAGTGATTCCAACTTTTCATTGTCATCACGTAGTTTTCTCCTTGAGTTTTGTGATCTGTCTTGTGCTGATTTTTATTTGTATTATTCATGGAATCTGTTTGGATTGATGATTTATGTTACGCTAATCAGGTTGCTGGCTTTCTTTGCCAGGTTGAGGACTGGCAATGTGATATTCAACTATCGCTACTACCATAATAAACTGCAGATGACTGAAGGTGAATAGTGTGGAATAATGAAATGTAGTTTAGATATTTCTTTGGCTTAAAACAGGTGGCTCGTGCCGAAATGTGTCGGCTTTTACGTGAATCAGTGCGCTATTTGTGGTTTTCTGATTTTGTAATTCCAAACTTGCTGGTAAAAGCTCGGAACTCGTCGGAAGTTGTATTTTTAATTGATAAAACTACCTGCATTAAGATGGAACTTTAACTTGGATTGGTGTGTTATGAGGGGGTTGGAACTTGAGATGTGCTATAAATATAAAACTTTAGCTGCTGTGTGGAATTCTGGATATTCTTTCTGCGTCGGGCCCCTTAGTTTTATGAGAAGACATCATCCCTTTTATAGCACATTAGCACTTGATGTGTTTTGCTTATGGGTACTGTAATTAATTTAACCTCCTTTTGCTTGGTGGCAGCTGTTTGCTAGTAGCATCTTCTTTTCCTTTAGAAAAGGGTGAAGCAAAGGAATGAGAAGTGGCACTTCTGTGGTTCCCCTGCTTATGCAATCTTGTGTGGGGTTACGGGTGGACCTAGCCATGCGGAGCTAGGACGTCTGCATTCTGAACTCCGTTCCTTTGATATTGTGCACTAGATATGCAATCCCGATTTAGAAAAATAGGAAAAATTAACTAGCAATAAGACACCTATCCTACAATTTAGTGGATTTATGGAGTGTAAATTGATTCCACAGTTAAGATAATGTATCTGCTGCTATTTGGGTTCTCATTCTTTCCTGTTCTTGCAGCTAAGAGTGCTTCTAACCATGGACAGTGGTCAATTTGTTTTGTAAACACCCACCAGTTGAATTTGTTTAATATATTTGTTTTGTTGTTATGCATATATATTGTTACTCTTCTATATCTTATTCAGTTTGTGATACTTCTCATGATAATGTCAAGTTTGAGGGAGGTGTCTGAGCGACGTATGATAACCTTGTGATTCGAATTCATTAATAGTAGTATAAATGGATTTAAATTGTTGGTGGAACCTTTATGGGTTATGACCTTAGTGTGTTGTCAACTCCTTTACTTTGATATTGCGCACTAGAATATGCAATCTCGATTTAGAAAAATTGGAAAATTAACTAGTAATGAGACACCTATCCTGCAGTGTAATGGATTTATGGAGTACTGTAAATTGATTCCACAGTTAATATATGTATCTGCTGCGATTTGGGTTCTCATTCTTTCCTGTTCTTGTAGCTTAGAGTGCTTCTAACCATTGATTCCAACTGGTTAATTTGTTTTGTAAACACTGACCAGTTGAATTTGTTTTATGAATTTGTTTTGTTGGTATGCTATGCATATATGTTGTTTCTCATCTATCTCTTATTCAGTTAGTGATACTTCTCATGACAATGATAAGTTTGACGGAGGAGGTGTCTGACTGATGTAAGATAAACTTGTGGGTTGAAGTCATTATAATAGTCTAAATGGATTTAAACTGGTGGTTGAGCCCTTATGAGCTATGACCCTAGTTGTCAACTTCTTGTATGGTTATTGCGTAAGGTATGTGTAAATAACATGACAAGTACTTATCTTGTGCTGTAATTTAGTAATAAAGGAGAACACTTGTCATATGGTGTGCCTTAACTCAATTTGATGCATTCAGAATTATGGATTGTGGAAGTTGGTAGGAAAGATTAATAGATTATGTTTAATTTGCATCTTGATGACGTCAACTTGTATTTCTAATAAATGTCTTAAGGGTTTATTTGAATGAAAGTGTTATTTCTATATATCTAAAGTTATTTCTTTTAAAATTTTTACTGTTAACTTGGGTGATGTGCGCTATGATCCAGAGAAGTTGCTACATATGTATGAGGATTTATAGGTCAACTTGTGTATTCCTGCTTTGGCTCGGGGGGAGGTTTCGTAATGAAATGGAAATGTTCACAGTGAAGAGATTTAAGATAGCACTCACCGTCACCGCCAGTTAGGTGTGTGCGCGTGCATGTGGGGGGTGAGGGTGTGGGGGTGTGGGCGGGTGCGCGTGTACACATGTGTGTGTGTGTGTGTGTGTTATCTCTTAGCAGTTTTTCTAAGGAATGAAAATCTTAAGTACACAACCTCCTTTACGTCCCTATTAACCATTTCTGCATAAGCATGCCTGTTATTGAAGAAGATATCATTTCTATGCCTCCAAACCTGATAGAACATGGCAGCCACGGCAGTAATTATGATTCCTTTGATCAGACTGGTTCTTTTCAGATTAAGCAGCCGCCTAATTAGGTGATTAAATGTGATGGGAACAAATGTGACTTTATGCTTGTTAGGAGTACATCTAAGGGTACCTGAAATTATTCAAGCTTGTTTACTTTTGATTTTGTTTCATTAATGCTAAGTCTCTAATATTTGTCAGGGATATGTATTTGGAAGTAGTAGAGGTTATAAACACTGGGTTTTGTATTTACTTTTTCTGTACACACATTGATGATTCAGATAATTTTCCGTCTAGATTTGCAATCTTGCTCTACATTTTCCCATCGCCCCCCATTTCCTGGTCTTTGCTTCTCTCTAATTCTCTTCATTCATCTTCTGTAGTCTAGTTCCTTTTTCATTTGTTATCAACTTTCCTGTTGAAAAACGGACCTGCTAAATTTTGCATATTTATGCAGTGACTGAGGACTTCTCCTGCCCATTCTGTTTGGTTAAATGTGCGAGTTTCAAGGTTTGTCTCCTGTGTGTTTGATTGTATCTTTTATAATTAAGTTGATGCTGGATTAAATTTGATTGACACCTCTATTACAGGGCCTGAAACATCACTTGCTTTCGTCGCATGATCTCTTCCACTTTGAATTTTGGGTTGGTGAACTTTGTAAAATCATTATTTTTCAACATTTGAATTCTCAACTTTGTGCACTATTTTATCAATTTCTCGCTTTGTAGGTCACAGATGAGTATCAAGCTGTAAATATCTCCGTCAAAACTGATCGGTGGAGGCCTGAGGTAAATTAGCTAAGGAGCAATTCCAAAAATGTTTACATTTTTGCTAAGTTATATCATGTTTACAAAGTTGAACTATGGTAAGTTTATGGGCACTTGATGTGTTTTAAACTTTTAGTGAGATTTGGCAGGAGAATGGCTCACTCAACCTATACATATAATAAATAATTATGTAACAAGTAAAATTGTAGTTATTTCCCTAGTATATCTCTTATTACGTCCCCTCAAGCTGATTGGGGGGGGGGGACGGACGGACAGCTTGGATTTTAAATACAAATATTGCTGAGAAGAAAGACCTTTAGTGAAAATATCAGCAATGAGATCCTGTATGGATATAACGAACAATGAGATCTCCATGAGCAACGTGTTCCTGAACAAAGTGATAATCCATAGCTATGTGTTTGCTCTGATAATGCTGAACAGGATTAGCTGTCATGTATATACTACTCACATTATCACAGTACAAACGGGTAGGAGTTGTAAGTGAGATGCTTGCGTAACCAAATTGTTTCAGCGACAGTGTAACCTAGGGCACGATACTCAAAGTATGCAGTAGTCGACCGACAAGTATCTTTGCAACAAGCCAATCCGCATCAGAGTAAGCAATAATAATGGAGTCATCTGCGGAAGGGCGGGAAAGGAGACCATGATCTAGGAGTACCTGAAAATGCGCTTAACAGTAAGCGAGTGGTACGGAGAGCATGCATAAAATGGGAAGCTGCATGAACTGAATATGCAATATTAGGTTGTGTCATAGTCAAATACTGTAAAACACCTACTATACTCCTATACTGAGGGGGATCTGCAAGTAGGTCACCATCACGAAGGGATAAGGTGGTTTGTGTAGTAGGAGTCCCTAACATTTTATGGAGACATTGTTTGCCTACCTCTGTTTGTTAAGGTACAATATCTTCCTCTGTCTTGTTGCACTTATGTTTACATAGTTACTGCCACTTGATTTTTTTCGTATTTCTTAGTTCATTTTCTGCGACTTATCCTTAGTTTTTATCCATAAAATATTTTCACAAAATCCTTCTTCTATAAAATGTTCTTACAAAATCTTGTTTTTTGTGGGTCTCTTGGAATCAGCCTTTCTACGGGCAGGATTGCCGGTAGAGGTAAGGTTGCCTACATCTGGATCTTCTTAGATCCCGCGAAAGCGGGACCCACACTGGGAGTTGTTGTTGTTGAAGAATATAGTTCTGCTGCATAAGAAGAATACTCGAGGAAGAACGAACCACCTGAATGTCGAGAAAGTAATGAAGGTTAACCAGATCCTTCATAGCAAACTGCTGATTAAGAAGAGCAATGAAGGAATGCAGAATAGAAGCAGTGCTCCCAGTACGAATAATGTTGTTGACATAGAGTAGGAGAGTCCAAGTATGACTACTAGTGCGGTAAACAAACATAGAAGGATTAGCGTGCTACAGACAAAACCACGGGACGGCGGGAAATTGCTAAAACGATGAAGCTAGGCCCCAAGGGGCTTCTTTCATACCATAGATGGCTTTCTTAAGCCGCTGAAGATGCTGAGGTTTATCTGGATGGACAAATCCTGGTGGTTGTTTCATGTAAAGCATTTTTAATATCTAATTGACGAAGAGGCCAAGTGAAAGAAAGAGCAAGAGAAAGAATTAAACGAATGGTAGTCAATACTTGCGTCAATCGAGCTTTGTATCTCTCAATAGTGCTATCAGACTTGTATTTCACCATGTAAACCCACTTGCTACCAACTAAGTTTTGCTGAGGTTGAGATGGTACCAAGTCTCATATGTGGTTAGCAATCAAAGCACTGTATTCCTCAACACATAGCCTCTCACCACTAGGCATGTTGAGAAGCTTGTTTGAAAGTAGTAGGATCAACTTTAGTGAGAGAGGTGGACAAGGAAAGAATGCATGTAGGCTTGACAATACTCGACATATGGTAAAGTGTGGCACAATGTAGGGTATGGAAACGATGCTTCATGAAACTAAACATCACGACTTATGTAAACACGGCCAGTTTTAGTATCCAAACAACGATATCCTTTATAATGAGGTGCATATCCTTTAAAAAAAAAATCATTGAATCTATCGTGTTTTGAGTTTATTTGGAGAAGACGCCGCAAGATCGGGAGAGCAAGTACAACCAAAAGGTTTTAGAGAAAATGGTTTGGCATTTTTTGAAATAAGACCTCAAACGGGGACTGTTGCTGTAGAACAGGTGTGGGTAAACCATTAATGGTATAGATAGCATCATAAACTGGATCAACCCAATATTTTGCAGGAATCGAAGCACCTATAAGGAAAGCACGAGTCATATCCGGAAGATGCTGATTGTTGCGTTCTGCAATCTCATTCTACTGTTGTGTATTGGGACATGATTTTCGAAAATAATGCCTTGTTTTAAGAAATGATTTTTCTCTGGCGAGTTTCTCAAATTCCAAACCCTCATCCCTTTGAAACATTTTAATCTTCCAGTTAAATAGGTTTTCAACTAAAGCTTGAAAATTGCAAAATTGATTGAAGACTTCTGATTTTTGTTTCATAGGATAAATCCAAGTAAAACTAGAAAAATGAGGAAAAAAAGATACATAATACTTGAATTTCTGTTGTGACAAAACAAGCGATTGCCAAACGTCTAAATGTATCAATTGTAAGGAGAAACAACATTATGATCAACCAATTCAAAAGGAAGTCTATGCGACTTGGGCAAACGATAAGCCGTACGCTTATTATCAAACGTAGAGTTTAACTGAATAAGATTAAATTTGCTTAGAAAATTAAGAACAGAAGCGCCACAATGTCCAAGACATTAATGTCAGATATCCCTAGACTCCCTAACAGCAACATTGGCAGGAACGTGACTCGACGTGGTATGAATAGGATAAACATTGCTCATACTAGACGCTTGTCATAGGACTTCACCTGTGATGTTGTCCTTAAAACGAACATAAGAATCATTAAAAATGACAATACAATTATTATCCCGACACACTTGTTTGACAGATATGAGATTTGGACGAAATTGAGGAACATGCAAGATTGAGTTAAGACAAAGAGGCCGAGAGGAAATGCCAAGCTTGAGATTGTCAACATTAGAGATGGGTAACAGAGTACCATTACCAACCTTAACAAGAGTGGAACCAGAGGAAGGGGTTTTAGAGTGTAAATTACCTTTCATCGGGCATCATGTGAGACGCCGCGGCTGAATCAGGATACTAGACTTGTTCACTAACATCAGCGGTATTGAAGGTAGCATAGGCAGGAAGCAGTGCGCACTGGTGGCTGACAAGGTTGATAGTGAATAGGGCAAGAGTTAGTAGCATGGCCCGAAGAGTGACAATATGACAAATTAGGTTAGGTTGAGATCCTAAAGTCCCTTCACTCTGATTACTAACTGCAGACATGAGGTTAGTACGAGGAGTGATAGCGCAACAAGTATTAGACACTGAAACAACAGAATTGCATAAAATAAAACCTAGAGGCATACTCCTATGCGAAGAAGAACCTGATGACTGCTAATGCCGATGATTGTTGTTCCGATTATTGTTTTTGGTATATCGACCTCCGTTGCCTTTATTGCGACCGCCATTGTTTATGCCCTGTTATTAGAATTAGAAGACCTAGGAGTGCCTCCGCCCTCTAAATCCGATTGGCCAATAGTAGCTGCAAGCGCTTGATGAGTGGGAACATAACGATCCTTTGTGAATTTGGGTCGTTGCTCAAAAAAGATCAACTTTGAGTGAAGGTCATCAAACCAATGAGCTCCAAGTAACATAAAATAGGCAGTAAGTGACCCATCATAATTTGAAGAATGCTGTAACCTGGCAGTTGTGTACTGAATCAATTCTAGGTCATAAACATGTGATTGAATTGCAGCTAATGAGTTAGCTTCCGCAAATAGTCCTCCATGGATTGATCATCATCCTTAGATAAACTGGTGAGCATGTGTTTAAATCAAGAGCGCGAGCAAGGCTAGCCTTATTAAAACGATGTTCTAATCGTTTCCAAATATCAAAGGCATCCATTAAATCACGCACCTTGCACAATAAATCCTTTGAAATAGTTGCAAAAATCCATGAACGAACTAATTGATTTACATGTACCCAATAATGATAGCCAGGATTGGGTGGCTGAAAACCATGCATATATGATAAAATTGGGGAAGGTGCAGGAATCGTACCATCAATCATACCATTGATATGATGCATGATGACAAAGGAAGAGAACTGCGTGCTCCACGGCAAATAATCATCAGCATCAGTGAGCACAACCGTGACATAGGTTGTGACATTCACCGTCCAGCGGCGAAATCAAAGGGAGGCGGCCGATGTGGGTCGCCGCCGCCGCTAGATCAATAGCAGAAACCGGCTGTGGCAGTGGATCGAGGAAAGTGGTAGCAAAGGGTGCGACTGTGGAGAACAACCCATGATGAGTGCTCGGAACAGCAGGCACCCACCCGGGAGACCCAACGTGAGAATATGCCGGATAGCACAGGAGCAGGGACACCAGCTGATAGGAAAGAGCCCACCGGCGCAGACGACAGGGGCGGCGGTGGTGGCGGCGAGAAAGCGGAGCTGACGACTGGAGTAGAAGCGACGGTGCTGGTGGGTAAGCCTAGCTGCAAAGACACCGCGTGAGGGGTGGTGGGAGTGGAGCCATCTTCAACGTCAAACCCAGCCATGGTAGGAGAAAGAGGTGGCGCCACTGTAAGAAGAGACTGGCGCTGCTGCGGCAAGGAGGCGGGAGAGTGCAGGCACGGCGAAGGAGAGGGCATGACTAGGGTTTCAAGCGGTAACTTGAGAAAGAAGTAAGCGGGGAAAAAAAAATTAGGTTAGGAACCAAGGCTCTGATACCATGTGAGATTTGATAGAAGAATGGCTCACCCAACTTTAGAGCCTATGCCTGGTATATATAGTAATTATGTACAAAGTAAAATTGCAGTTATATCGCTAATATATCTCCTATTGCTTTTAGTATTGCACTGTGCTCATTATTCTGTTATTTTGCTGAAGATATTGGAAGTTTGGTAGCCCTTTGTGGTCCCATACTAAGTTAGAAATGTCTGTTGTGGATGGAAATGTATGTCATCTCTCTCTCTCTCTCTCTCTCTCTAAATATCTTTTGTTGGGGTGCACTGTATTGCAAGTTCAGCTTCAATTTTTCACAAGTATTTGGGCGCTGTTGTTAGTCCTTGAATCTGAATACTGTGAGGTATTTAATCTTATAGAGGAAAATTATTTTTCGTATTGCTATTCCTATGTGCTCTTGAGCTGAGGCCCTTTGAGTTGTCTTCCCAGAAACTGCGCATGGATTACAATGCTAATTGATATCAGCCATCAAGGATGACAACTAATGACTCTATCATGTGTGAAATAGTATCATTTGTGTAATTATGTTAAAGCAGGTAAATGGTTTCTATGTAGTCATCCTTGATGTTGATCCTTCTGTGAGATCTCTATTGCATTGTTCTTCAAGAGCAGTAACTATCTTTCAACAATATAACTTTTCACTTGTCTCCTATTGTGGTCAGATATTCTTGCAAAATCTAGGAAATTATTGGTTCCACAAGGCTAAAATGTTCTTTTTTTGTTTTTCCTTGAATGATTCATTTTTCTGTATCCTGAATTCGCCTTTTTTAGATGGTTGCAGGTGGTATTGATCCCAAGCAATTAATATTCTTCCTTTGGTGAGTCTACTCTGGCTTTTGATATCAGGGTAATCGATGAGGCTTGAACACAATTTATGTATGAAATCTTATAGGGGCTTGTGGTTATTATTACAGCTGCAAACCGTCTAAAAGGAGAAAAGCAAAGATTGATGAAACAAAGCATGTACAGCCCCTTACTATGGCTTCAGATCTACATGGTGCAGTGAGTGAGCTTTTGAACAAGGTTGATGGTATGTTCTATATTTGAACCTGCTTCACTGCATAAATTATGCATGGCATTTACTTCTGTGGTCTTAGAGTATACTTCTGTGTGCGCTTTTGAACTTTTGATTTCTGTGTTTGTATTTTTATGCATCTGCACCTTCTGAGTTACAAGCACCTGAGTCAAGTTTTTTGAATATTTTTGTGTCCTTTTCCTTGGTGACAGAAAAATAAGATATAGTAGCGTGGTAGGCTGCCGGAGTGTCATGTCTGGTGAACTGAATACTAGCTCATTTTCCTTCCCACCTTTATTCCTCAACTTGCCTGATGCTACCATTTGTTCCTTCAATTGATTCTCTCTCTTTCCCCCATGTGCGTGCGCGCATGTGTGGTCTTCTTCAGTTAAGCAAGGGGCAAGAAGGGAAACCTTGCATTGGTGGGACTTGAAGTACCTGTCCCTTACTTGGGAGGGTGAGTGCTTATGATTCATTGGAGTGGCTTTCTTCAATTCTGTGGATTATATGTTGAAATCAATGTATGATATTTATTTGCTAGGTCTCTTGTGCATCTACTATTTTATGTAGATGACTGATGGCCCTATACCCTAACATCGTCCACCCTATGTGGCCTTTCATATAAACCGACTACGGTGTAGGCTTTAGCTCCTCTTCATGTATTGATCCAGCATCTTCATCTTGCTGTGATGCTGCAAAGACATCTGTTGGAATTTGACACTCAGTTGCCACTGAAGTCCTGCTGCCAGTCTGTTTAGAACACCTGGTGTCTGTTACTTACCTTGTGAATGAATCTTCTTGGCCATGTTTTAATCTTACTTTTCACAATTGTTCGTGCTCTGATTTTTGATATGTTGTGACATCTAGTAGTCTTGCTATGTAGCTGAAAGTACAGCGCAATGTGGCTGGATTAAATCTCAAACTGCCTATCAAATTGAATTTGCATGGATTTAACCTTTTATCTCGATTGCGCGGTTTCTTCTAGTGTAGTTAGCAGTTACGGCATGCATTAGCTGTTTGGTTGCATGAACTTGAATCACTAATCTGCGAACTCTTAGATGCTTATTCCAGCAGAATTGAAAGGGCTCGGAGTTCAAGTGTTAATGATTCTCAGAATGCTGTTGCAGGTGGTGTACTGTTAATAAGCCTTGGAAATATAGTTGTAATTATCCTTTCTCCAACTAATGTATGTGCCTCGTCTTCAACAGATCCAGATTGCATGCAGTCTATATCTGGAAGCAGCCTTGTTCCTCCTGCAATGCTTCAGTTTGCAAAAACAAGGAAGCTGTCAATTGAACGCTCTGATTGTAGAAAGTCTGTCATCGTTTCCATTCTATCTAATTGTTAATTTCTTTTTTTTTTTTTTCCGTTTTCCTGTTCTGTTTGCTGTTTTGGGAGAATAGTTTAAAAGTTATACTTCTCAATTAAATTTCTGTGGGGTTTCGTTCTGTTTCACAGTGTAGACGATGCCCCCTACAAACATGGCTCTAAGTTTCACGATTGAGTGTCTATTTAAGGCAGTAATATGTGATGACTGTATGAAGGGCAATTAGGGGCATATTGAATGAGAGGTTCAGTTGCAGATTTTGTATATATTTATCCATAATCTATATGGTAATGGCCCAGCTTCTTCATTAATGGTTGGGAATTGAGGGGGATAATGGGGAGACAGGCTCACTAAGTTGATGATGTGAGAGTTCTAAGGAGGGGGGTCTGAAGGTTAAGTATGGTGATATGGTCTTTCATAGATGATACATTCCGTGTGAGAGAATTTACACCTAGTCAACATTGAGCACTGCTCTGCCCTATGATACCCGGATTCCATTTCGCCCCGCCGTACCCTTGTTGTGGACACGACACTCTACGGAGAAGACATGGGATCCTTGTCGGACCCTTATCCAAACTCTAAAGCAGCAAGGGTAAAAACAATTAGGAAGCTGTGGTCTTTTTCTTTCTTCGTTCAGTATTATTTTAATGGATCTTTAATGTTCAACCATTTGGCAAGTTGACAACCTTGTAACTATTGAAATGTTCTAAAAAGATTAACTTGAAGTTGCAACTTCCATATATAAAATTATGATTCCTCATATCCGCGTCCAAATTTTGGACGATGTCCCCTTGTCCTGAAGTTAGAGCTTTGACGAGTTGGACACTCACCCCATACCCCAGTCCATGTAACATAGGCTTTGTCTCTTTTGTGCATAGGTACGCTCTTGCTTGTGCACAACTTCTTGAGACAGCTACGAAGTAGAAACCCCTCCTAGAGCGGTACTGGTGGTGAGGGCTTTGAGGAGATAAATGCCTAGTAGAATATGTCACTTTATGCTGTGGAACTGTAAGCCGAGCCATTGACTCAGTGACAAACTTTCAGGATTGTTTTGTTCTTTGGCGCTCTCTCTCTCTCTCTCGGTTTCTCTCTCTCTCTTGGGGGAGGGGGGGGAGGTTACATAAGGAAGAAATGAATCCATACACACGTAGTTTTTTTTTTTTTTAATAAATTTGTGTGGATTAGTTTGTGTGGCTATATTCCCGAGCTGGCGCATTCTACTTGGAATACTTAAGAGGACGAATCTGATGTGATTGGGTGAAACAATTTGGGGTTGCTGTATTTTGGACGTGTTGATATTAGAGTTAAGTTGGAAATGACAAGATGTCTATGTTGGTTATATGTTGAGATGGTGTATGTGTAAATAAGAAGTTTGCCGTATGCATAATGAGGAGAAGGCTTTCGAGGAGAAATGAATCCAATTGAAGCCCCGATGCATCTTTGTTGCTTCTCTTACAGTTTTGGTCCATGGTTCCCCAGTGGGTTTGTTTTGTCCTCTAGAGACCTGTGTGGGGGAGTTGCCCTCTCCCGCCTCCCTCTCCTCTTCTTTTCCTGCTACTAATAGATATTTTGAGTCGGATAACGTGTTATCTTCTAAGGTTGGTTTTATCTGCACCCTTGCGCTGGGAAGGTTGAACTCTACTTGTTTTGGCATCTCTCATGCCCTTTTTGCCAATTATTTTGTGGTATTTACTGTGAATAAATTATCTTCAGTGTATTATGTTTTTTTTAGGCGTTCCAAGGTTGGGATTTAAATGGTCAAAGTGCTTTATCTTGCCTATTCAAGATGTTCAAAATATTAATATTTTGGTTGTCCTGTAGGTTCGTATTCTGAAGGCCCTCAGATATATGTCGATGAAAGGAGAAAGTTAATGTAGGAACTGATAATTGAGAGGTTTCATTGTTTGGATTGGATATCAGCAAAGGAGGAAAATTAAGTCTCACCAAAAATTATTATCCCAGCCATCCTGAGTTCTTTTCTATCTCAATGTCTTCAGAGGCTTGAAAGTTGAGGTTGTGCAGAGAATCTTTCCTTTGAGGTTCTTTTGTGGGTGACTTAAAAATTTTTTTTGTTTTGAGGATAGAATGTTGTGAAGAAACTCATTTACAAGGATGTTTTAAGGGTTTGGGAGCTTCATATTTTCTTTTGGCTCGATTACGCAAGTGGTTAGGCAGGCTTATAGATAATAAAATATTCGCAAGAAGGTAGTGAATGTCAAATGAGATGAGCATCTTTGATTGGATTCTTGTATACTTCGTGGCTCATGCAGAGAACGTGATTGGAGGTTCAATGCATATGGTTGGAGATGTTGTAACCCCCCCCCCAAAAGAGGATGCCTTTTCCCTTCTCTGTGTGCTTCTGTGTAGGCCAGAGGTCATTCTGTTTTCGATTGCTGTGAGCAGATGTTTGACACTTGTATGTGGTCGCCCATTTTTTGTCTGTGATGCCTATGTCGATGATGATTGTCTTCTTGGTTTTTCTAGCAAGCTTGACGAGTTCTCTGTCAAGGGCTGTTCATTGCATCTGATAGAGTTGAATTTTTTAATTGGAAGATTTCCAATGAAATCGTTCTTTACCAAGTTTCTCTTCCTTGTCTTTTACAATTCCTCCAAATTTATGTATTAGGTTCTCTAAGAGGCTAATTTGGAAGTCCCTTCTCCTCTTGAAATTATTTTTGTTTTGAAAGTTTCACAGGATAAAAGATTGTGATTTGTGATATTTGCAAGGGGGGGTGGTTGTTTTATAGATGTCTCGAGGGGGTCCAGATTGCTTTTTCATTCTCTGGTTGTGGATGTTCTTTCGCTATTGGCTGAATAAGGATTCCTTAGCAGATCAAATTAAACAAAAGGCTACACTTGTTGCTCGTCCATTTTTGTACAATTAAGATAGAGAGAATGGAAAAGCCTTTAGAGCATTAGGGATGAAATGATCTTTGCTTTGTATTTTCCAGATAAGGGGGTTTGCTTTTTTCTTTTTTTAATTTATGGAGTTTATAGACATTTAATTTGTACGCAGTTTTTTTGGTGGAATTCTGGTTGCATAGCAGCCCCTTTTCATCTCTTAGTGATCTTTTTCTTCTCTGTTTAATCTAATCAAGCTGTTTTCTTCCTGATGATCTTCTGAAAAATCTAGCATCATTGTTTTAGATACTTTAATTATCTATAGTTCTTGTTTTTATTTCCATTTTATCTGTATTTTACTATACATTTGTTGAAGTTGAAAGTGTCAATAACTAGCTTTACTTTCAGCTCATGTAATGGGTGTAAACGATGCTTACTGTAGCTCCCTTGTGTCTCTGATTGTTAGCAGTCTTGTTTGTGTATGTGGAAGTGAAACATTTTATTACCTAATTCAAGGAAAGCAAAAATTTGACTTATCTCTAGAATGGTCCCCTCCATGATTTTGTATGTCTTGCATTTATTTTAATGTCTTTTCTGACCCCCTTTCCCCCCTGGTTGTGCCTTTAGTCGTGCTCAACTGGAGAAGAGGCAGTTCTTTCACTCTCACAGAGCACAGGTGCGGTCCTTTCTTTTCATTTCCCTTTTTTTGCGACTGTCTTTGGTTGTGAGAATTCATCTACTTGTTTCACTTCATGTCTTTTTTCTTTTCTCTTTTTTTTCTTGGAATTTGGTTCGTTCCCATTCATAGCGCTGGAAACAAGTTGCATGCATCCAATTTCCAATATTTATTGATTGTGGTGGTTAGTAATCCGTAATGCTCCGTCTGGGTTTTATGATGGAAAGGAAAATTAGTTATTTTTGCTTCTGGGGTTTTTTATGTCTTGGGAGAAAAAGTGCAAATGTGATGGCGGCAAAGAACGAGAAGTGTCTTGCCGTCTAGAGTTGGGAAATAGGGCGGTTCAAGTCGACCCATTTAATTAGTGGGTCAATTTCGTTTGGTCTGGACAATAGTATAGATTTACTTATAATTGAAAAATAATTGTTTTTACGCTAACGGGTCAAATCGTGTCGACTTAGGGTTGAAGTCAATTCGGTTCGCGTCATGGCTGTCTCTCTCAGTGACTTCAGGCCGGGGTTTGGGTCATTTTATCGTGTCGGATCAAGCTTTCCCAGCTCTAATGCCATCCCATGTATAATGACCCCCCCCCAAAAAAAAGAGAAAAAATCCAAATAGGACTAGGTTCTTTCACAATGAAATCCCCTTCTAGAAACAATGTAAAGAGATACTTACAGAGTATGAATCTAACCGTGAAGTGAAATGTTCCGCGATTCTGTTGATTTGCCAGGGTTTCTGGCCAATAAACATGATATTGTAGGATGCTGAAATAGTGTCTTGTTGGGTGCGTGCAGTTTTTAATCTATCATACAGCATGAGAATATAGCTTATCTGAAATTTTGTTCCCTTTGACGTGTCAAATTTACTCTCTATTTATGAAACATATGCAGCTTTTTAGTTTATATTATTTCCTAATAACCAGTGCTTAATAAGTTCAAATACAGAGGGCTGCAAAAAGTTGTATCAAAATTTACAAAAAGGGTATGTTTTTATATCTGCAGCCAATGGCATCGGAACAAGTTCTGTCAGATCATGATAGTGAGGATGAAGTTGACGATGATGTCGCAGACTTAGAGGATCGAAGAGTACGGTTCACCTGACTATCTTTGTTTATAATGAATCATCTACTCAGATAATAATAGTAATAATAATTTTGGTGGAGGAAAATTAGGTAAAATTTGGATAATAATAGTAATAATAATAATAATATAATGAAAAGCAGATGAGGGGTGCAGATAAAAATAAGATGAAATATAATAATAATAGTTAATAATTTTGGTGGAGGAATTGGGAGGTTGAAAGCTATCTCTACATAATATTAACTGAAGGATTGAGTGATTGACCGTGATGTAGTTTGTCCGTGCCAGTTCCTTATGGATTCAGAGTGGGTTTTGCATCAATATAGCTCATCGTTCAGTTTTGTTTACCCATGAGCTAGGATGGTAGGTTTATCATAATCATCATACTGAATTTTTGGATGATAAGTTGCAGATGCTGGATGATTTTGTGGACGTTACAAAAGATGAGAAGCAAATGATGCATCTTTGGAACTCTTTTGTCAGGAAACAAAGGTCAGTATTGTCTGTGTTATGTGCAAACTTCTCCATGTATGATACTTCTATGCTATACATGGCACAATGCTTCTTCAATTCGTGCGTGCTCATGATGTGAGAGAGAGAGAGAGAGAGAGAGAGAGAGAGAGAGAGTCATACATTAGACACTGGAATATACAATGTTTCTCGGGTTCCTGTTGTGTGCGCGGGAGAGACTGAGAGACGGAGAGAGAGGGAGGGAGATGTGCTCAATACATGGGACAATGCTTCTTCAATTCGTGCGTGCTCGTGACGTGCACGCGCGTGTGTTTGTTGGGGGGGGGGAGTCATACATTATACACTATACAATGTTTCTCGGGTTGCTGTTGTGTGTGCGCGGGAGAGGCAGGGAGAGAGAGGGAGGGAGAGGGGCTCATACATTATACCCTGGGAAACACAATATTTCTTCAGTCTTTGCAAACTTCACTGCATATTATACATTATACACTGGGAAGTATGTTGTTTCTTCACTGGAAAATACAATGTCTTTAGTTGGGATTTTTTTTTGGGGGGGGGGGGGGGGGGGGAAGAGATAGATAAGTGATATCTATTGTTCTTTGAAACTTCACTATATAAGATACTCGTCCATTCTATACTGAAAAATGAGACCGTTTTTCTTTTAATTTCCTGTTTGTACAGGAAGGAGAGAGGGTTGGTGGAGAGGGAGGGAGTAGTGATTTCCCGCTTTTTGGAGAATTCCCACATATTGGTGTGGGAGTAAATGACTATTGATTGACAATATTGACACTGTACAATTTTTAATGGCTGTCCTTCCGGCCACCACCACACCTGAGAGAGAGGGGGAGGTGATCAGCGATATGCTTTATTGCTTTTAATGAGGGATGTAGATTGTAGAGAGAGTTTATTTTGAGCTAGGATGCGGGTGAGATACTGCCTGCAATTCTTAGAGCAGATGAGCATCTAATTTGGTGAGGCACATTTAATGCGATTATGCGGTTGCACGACGTGACTTTCCTCTTTATGACCTCCGTGATTGACTATTCAACCAAATTCCATGCTTCACTCATGCTGTCAAATTTTGAATCCTAGTCCGGGCACACATAGCTGATGTAGCATGAGAGTCAGACAATCGCAATAGAAGCAATTCAGATTTCCTTGGATTTGATCTGAAAGCATGTAAATGCTGCCCAACCAATATATGTGGCCCATATGATAGCATTCGCGCGTTGCATCTCAATGTTGCTATATTTTTGCTTTTGTTGTGGGATGGGCTTTAGCAGGGCCTTAATTGTTTTTCGTGATAAGCAGCAACAAGCTTATCGCTTATCACTTAAAACTCATTACGACTTTTTACAGCTCATAACAAATCCTTGCATCTTTTTACAGCTCATTTCATCTTCTTACATCTCCTTGGAGGTACATTGGGTGACCTTACAACCCGCAACAACTGTTTACTGCTCTTAACAAATCCTTGCATGTTGTTACACCTCTTTGCATTTTCTTACATCTCCTTGCAATTACATTGATCAGCTAATGGTTTTCTTTTTCGGTGCTTGTTTATGACATTTAATTTGTAACAATATATAGATTTTTATGACGTTCTATGTATCATTTATGTTTTTTCATTTTTATAGACATGCATATTTCTTATATACTGTCAATGTGAGCATCCATATATATTATGGCAATGTATTTTTTTAATACACCAACTGTCATTCAGACCTGAGAACTATTTAGCTCCATAATTTTCTCCCTCCCAACTATAGCTATCTCTCTCTTTTTTCTACCCTGCAAAAGGATTGCAACTCTCTCTCTATTTTGGAAGTTTAATATTTTAATAATGCTAGCTTAATGTTTTGATGGGTTTATTTTGTTAATTTTTTGGTATTGTTATTTTAAAAAATATTAACTTAAAACTGTATAAGTTAAATGATTTCTATTTTGAAGCGTTTTATTCGTTTTTGCTGAGAAAACTTGTTATCTTATCTTGAAGGGTTTATTTTAATTAAGGGGTTTTTTTCTTTTGAATTCGCTTATAGAGAGGGTGAAGCTAATGTAAAAATTAACCTCAAATTCAGAAGTGATTTTGTTTTTTTAATTTTGGTCACCCATTGATTTCATTGTTATTTTAATCAAGGGTTGGTTTAGGGTTTTTACTGATTTTATTTTTGGTAATTATGTTGTTTCACTATTATTTTTGTTGATTGAGAACGAGAGTTGTAGATGACAAAAATTTATCCGTATTACAGTTAAAAATTATTTTGTTAAGTGAAGATATAAATTAATTCATAAATATCGCAGACATATTGCGCATAATTTGTATCCATACAGATAAAAAATTATGCGTATAACTTTTTAGTAATTCTAACAGCCGCTTACATTCACCCTAACAGTTTCTTACAACTTCATGCCATGACAACTGCTCTTAATATTCTTACTGCTCCGTACCTTTTCTTAAAGCTTAGAACTGTCCCATATTGCAAAAGAATAGCTGAATAGTGCCTGAATAGGAAATAAGTCTTCAATGTTTTTCACGTCTTTGCCATCTTCTTTATAATACCCTCCAATGTTTTCTTGGAAATTTAAACCGGGGGGGGGGGGGGGTGTTAAAAGATGACATTATATCTGGTTGCTGAAGTATTTGTTTTGGGTTGATGTCAGGGTATTAGCTGATGGCCATATCCCTTGGGCTTGTGAAGCATTCTCAAGATTACATGGGCATAGCCTTGTCCAAGCTCCTACTCTTATGTGGTAGGTTTCTCTTATCTTTGTCGCAGCTCCATTTCTTAGTATGTCTTGCATTTTATGAATCGGGGAAGACACTTCTTGCATTTGGAGTTAAGTTGACAGCAGTATAAGCATTGCATGTTAAACAAGCAAGGGCCAAATGGAAAATAGTGCCATCTTTGTCAAAATGTCAGAGGCATGGGCTACTGCTCTAGTCTTCTGTATGAATTAGTAGCATTTGTTGCTTGTTTTAGATCTCTTGTATAAATTAGTAGCATTTGTTGATTGTTTTATTTTTCAACACTTTCTGATTTCGTTGTGGAATCATGGCCTGTGTTATTTGTATCATCTCTTTGATCTCAAGTGTTAGTTTTAGACACTTGAGGCTCCGAGATGGTTATGGGGTTGCTTGACCGTTCATTTCAGGCTAGAAGAACAATTTTTAGAGAATTGCCATGTTTGACACTGACATGATGTTGAACACTCAGTTAGACCTGCATGGGCATGGCAAATGGACTGTGTGATTGTAGCATTCATAATTGAACTTTCATGTTGAAAACCTTCAACATTAGGTGACACTCTCCTAGTTTTTGATCAATAAAATTACTCAAATAGTAAGGCCACTGCGGAGCCGGGGGGCGGGAGGGAACCTGAAATTATGGGTGTATTAACATGAAATCTGATGGGTTATGCTTACTTCTGTTGATTTCTTGCGAGCTTCTTTTTCACTTTGTTTCCTGCCTACAATTCACCCCTTGGGGTGCGGCCCTTCCCCGGACCCTGCGTGAACGCGGGATGCTTGTGCACCGGGCTCCCCTTTTTTCAGATCACCTTCCCTCCTCAACTTAGGTGCAGGCTTTCAAAAGAATTTTATGGTACTTTCAAAATTCCCTCATAGAACCCCCTATCTGGTGGTCCCGTTAGAACAGACTTCTGCTTTGCCAGGGCCGGGCTGAATAATTGGACCAAGTAGGTCCATAATAGGTCTGTTTTATGGATTATCAGACACTGGTAGTAGCGTCTGAATTGTTGCTGCATAAAAAATTCGGGTTTTGATTCCTGGATGATACCTTGGTGTGACGCCAGCCTGTTCTTATTGTCAGTAATAAGTGGTGGGTAATCCCCCAAGCCCTATGCTGGAAGGCAATCCCCTCAGTGCCTTGAAATATCCCACTAATTGCATTATCTTGCAGCGGTTGAATGGAGGCTTACGGCTCTCAAACTTGTCATTGAGTGTCCCAACTCCGAAGGGCAAGTTTCTAGTTTCTGCATGTCTGACTTGCACTTCATGAAAATTTTGCGAATGTTTTGGTCTAAACGCATCGAGTCTCCATGCACATATGGGAGCGTTGATGTGTGAACTGGTCAATTGAGGTGAAATGAAAATTCTGAGGAATTTTGATGGTAGCCAAGGTTTGTGATAACTTACGAAACTGAGATAAAGCATTGGTCAACAGGTGTGTTATGTGTAAAGCCGATTTCGAATTAGTAGACCATTTATGCCACCGTTGTCGGTTTGCTAGAAACCTTTGGGAGTTAGCTTTGAGTTGTTTGGGTCTTCATTGGGTGATTGCCTATATCTGTGAGACTCAATTAGTGGCGTGACAAGTTTTTTATGGAAGGAGGGTCAAGTTTAAAGGTTTTCGAGCCATTCCCCATGCCATTTTTTTGGTGGTTGTGGATGGAGAAATAAGAGAGTTTTTGGTGGGGTTGAAACCTCAATTGAATGATCAGAAGGCAAGTGGCTGATGACGTTGATGGAATCCATTTTGTGGATAGCCTTTGTTTGGTTGTAATTAGCTTTCGTGGGATTCTTTTTCAACATCCTTTCTTGTAGATGATCCTTATCATTATCAATATATTACCTTTTCCTTATCAAAAAAAAAATTAATGGTAGCCAAGCTTATGGTCGTGGTTTAGGGAGTGGGTGGTCCAGGATAAGTGAGGAGGGGAGAGTTGTGGCAGCTACTTGGGTCACCATCCAGAGGCCGAGTAGGGCCTGTCAAGAGACTGGGGGATACTGAATGTTTTTTTTTTTTTGGGGGGGGGGGGGTGGGGAAGAGTAATTTGCAATCTTAACAGTGCTGAGTTGAACAGCTCAATATTTATGATTTTTTCCTGTGGGAAAAACCTCTCTGATACTGCTTGTTACCATCCAGAGTGAAGTAGGGGCTGTCAAGAGACTGGGGGCATATCAAATGCGCAGTTCCTTTTATTTTTTGGTTTTTTGTTGGGGGGGGGGGGCAGAGATAGTAATTTGCAATCTTAGCAGTGTTGAGTCTAACAGCCCAAGATTTATGACTTTTTCCTGTTAGGGAAAATATTCTCTCTGATACCACTTAGGAGTATGAATGAAATATAGCAAGAACAACAAAATGGTCGACACTATGAACAAATTTTACATGGAGAACTGAAATCGGGAACAACCATAGGTGGCGGCAATGAGCAAAGAATTCCCGGTAACAGCGAGAGAGCACAAAGAACGATATACAAAGCCATGTGCTCAACAAGATCAAATAAAAAGAGAAGGATCTCAAGCGGCGTGAAACCTCAACGAGATCAAGGGAGATTACAATCTCTGATAGAGAAATTATCTCAACCTACTGGTGGCATGATATTGAAAAATCGCCCACAAGGGGGTGTCAAGAGGTACCTAATGCCCATACAAAATTAAGTTTAAAACAACCTAATATATAGTAAAAACCCAAAAAATAGCCTTCTTAAAAGAAGAAGATTTACAGCCAAAAGATAACCCATAAAAAGGACAGGAATTAATTTCCATAAACTGGCAAACACCTTCCGGTGGAAAAGCAAAACTACACGGCAAGCAGCAGCAGGAGATGGCAACCTTACAAGGGCCGTGTCATGCTACACGGTGTGACCATTTAGTATGCTGTCCAAGCAGAATTGATGCGAGCAAGGCACACACATGGCTGAGCTGAGAACTTGGCTGAACTTGGTCTGAATAAGAAATTTGGGACACACCCAACATGCCCCACATTTGTGGATGAACTGCCATAGGCATGTTGAACGAGTATTAAAGGAGGCTTGACTGTTGCACACTATGCAGACTGATGGGTTTGAGGAAGCTGCTTTGATGATTCTCCCTGTCTATTTCACTGATACTTGCAGCTGCTCTTGCATTTACTTCTGGTTACTGCTTGTGACATTATTTTAACTCAGTAATTTGAATCCAAATTTCTTATTTTCATGTCAAAAGCATGTATAAATTCTTCAGGGAACGTCTTCCTATTCCCTCTATTGAGTGCTTATGCCTAAACTGGGAAGTTTCTGTGTGTTTTCCTGTGTTTTTTCTTCCTTGCATGTGCCATTCAAATTCGATGTATTGAGTATGTCTCTCTTGGTTCAATAAGCAGGTGTTGGAGATTGTTCATGATCAAATTGTGGAATCATGGACTTCTTGATGCACGCACCATGAATAACTGTAATTTAATACTGGAGCAATGCCAAAAACAGGAGATGAACACAGCGTGAAAACTTGGCCAAAATAGATACTTTGTAAAGCTTCGGCAATCCTTGCCTGCCTATTCATTGGTTTTTGCTAACTGATCTCTGGGCATTGTGCGGCACTTTACCTGATTGTCTCAGATTGGTATTCTTTTTTTGGGTTGGGGGGGGGGGGGGGGGGGGGGGGGGGAGGGGACGGGGATGGGGCCAAATTCACGGCATGGAAATGTAAATTACCCAAACAAGGTCCTAAATTTCTTGGGTTATGGTTTAGTCTCAGTGCGTGCACCTGGTGCCAGAGACTGCTACTGGAAACAATGAGAGGGTACAGGGAAGATGAACTTGTCTCAGCTCTCTTCTTTGAAAGGCATTGGTACCATTTACCATCATTATGCTTCGGATGAATTCAGGTCACAGTTTTCATGAAACAAGTCTCATGTTCTGTTCTGTTGTGATATTATATAGCTTGACGTGCCATCTTTAGGATATGCCCTCTTCATACATATGTGAACGTCATATTTATTCATTGATTTTTGAAATTATTATTTTACCCTTATTTACAGAAGAATTATTAGTTGAACTCCTCCAACCTATGTACTTTCATCCAAAAAATGAGGTGTTGATGGCAATAGTGTTAATAGGGAAGTTGTATAATAGCTCCAAAAGTTGAAGGATAAAAATAGCATGTACGGTAATTTTCTTTACTTAAAATCTTCCAGTAGCGAAGGAAATATAAGCCTTTATGAGAGATTAGGCTATAGTGCGCTATAAGAAAATGCCTGATTTGGCAAAATCATCTACATGAGCCACATCATTCCTCCACGACATCACAAGTACCCCAGGTAATTTCTATTTGGCCAAAACTCTAAGCACCCAACGCCAAAAGGGCTATTTCGCTCCGACTAGGGTAAACATGATATAATAATTATATAACTCACATTTACTTATACGTGCCCGTGTACCAAAGCATCAGTTCCAATGAAATTATAAGATAATTATTACATGATCATAGAAATCACATACATCCCAAAAAATCCTTTCCTTTTCTTGGTAGGGATCACACCTTTATCCACCAAAGGTTGCATCTTCCAAGTTTTCATCATTATTATCTACAATAGTCATTTACATGAGTGTTAGAAGCATGTTTCTTGGGATCCACCCTCGAGGTAGCGTCTTTATATAGGTCTTAGAGATTCACACATGAGGAGCACTCGAATCATCAAGGGACCTACAAAGCTACTATGGCATAACCAGAATCTTCCAGGTCATCACTTTATAGTTTCTCCCAAAATAGTTTGACGCTGCCTGCGGAGAAGATTGGTAGTCTATGGCAGCCAGTAGTACTTGTTCTCACTCCAACATGGTAAGGAACACCACTATTGATCATCCATCACCTCCTCCACCAGAAGATCCACTGTGTGACAGCCCTCACCTGGGGACTGTGGATCCTCCCATTGCCCAACTACTAATCGCTTAGTTGGCGTGAAGTTTATGTCACCGCCACTTTTGAGAACCCTAAACCCTTTCCCTTACAACTCACAAGCTAATGCAAGCAATCATCCAAATGCCAGGACAATGATTGTGGTAAGGAAGGCCTTACAACAATAGCATCAGAAGATTGCCAACTCACGTACTGCAACTCACGTACTGCATCAACCCTAAATGCTTCTTATAGTAGGTGGTCGGCGTGGTCTGAGGACCAAGAAGACGCCTCACTCCCTCGCAATGGGGGCACGTCACATCATAGCCTATGCCAAGGGAAAGAGTGGACGCCTAGTCCTGCGTGCTCAATCACTTGGGGGCACACTAATATGTGCTTAAAATGCGTAATGTTTTAGGCTCGATTGCTAGCATTTTGCGGGAGATTGCATACCTTAATGATTGATTTTTCTCCCCATTCCCGTTTTACGTTTGGGTTTGTGTGTTTGACGTGACAAGTTTCTTAAACCTTTTGATTCGGCATTAACCCCTTTCCATGATGCTATTTGACCCAACATGAAGGCCTCCTAGTCCCGTAAGCCGATGGTATCAAAGAACAATTGCAAGAAGATGTGCCAAACGTTTTGTGACTCTCGTTTCCCATTGGGTTTGTGGCTGAGGATGCATTATTTCATCTATAATTAGGCCCTCATCTGGTGCTTGAAGGGAATCTCTCTATCCACATTCCATCACTCACTTCACTCTGATCACTTGGAGCATGGGAAGATTTGAGAGAAGGATTTCAAGTTAAAGGCCTTGAAATTGCAAAATTGCTTTGAGAATCTCCATTTTGATGAGCATTTTCTTTCTCTTTGCGTCTTCAACTCTTTAAGATTAGTTTTAATTTGACTCATGTTTAGCTTAATTTTTTTTTAAAGATTTGCTATAATAATCATGAGTGAGTAGTTTCTTTTAGTTTAGAGATTTGCTAGCCAAATACTGATGTTGGATCCTTAATTTATAAAATCATATACTTGATCTTTTTTAGAATGGATTCAATCTATCTTGTATTTTTATTGGTTTGTGATTAATTTCGGGCAATTTACTTGCATATATTTAGATAATTGGATGAAATACCGAAAGAAAAAACTTGTTATCGGATTGGCAAGATTGGACTTCACTCTGTGATACTTGAGAGATGATTGCATGTTGAGAGGAAAAATTGATAATTATGATCAATAACTTGGACTAAAATAAGGAAGTTTAAAAGAATGGCGATTAGATTAAGTAATTCAATTTATTTCCAAAGAAAGAATTAAATTTTGTATGATTGTCTACCTTTGAATCATCCAAACTTGAAAAATCATATGTTTAATTCATGGATTCAACTCTTTATAGGCAACGCATATCCCTAGATGCCTTTTATTGATAGATTTCCTCTTCTAGTGATAAGGTGATTAATTAGTTTAGACAAAATCATCATCTTAACAACCTATTGGACTTAGCATTTTAATATGATGAAATTCAATAGATTGCACTAGTATTTGTGAAACGATACTTGATTTTTATTACAACACAAGTGCAGTTGCGGTGATTTCTCACGTACCCTTGAATGCTCTCGCCATGATGCCTCACCAATGAAAGAACAAGCACAATCATTTGTGAGGGAACAAGAGTGCTTGACTATTAGGGGTCAAGGATGATCATCAAGAAAAGATCGAGAGTCGCCACCGCGATGAAGGTGCACCTTGCGTAGGTCAGAACTCAGAAAGAGTCAATCTTCAGTGGAGGTCTGGGCAATACTACTTCCCGTGCATGTCTCAAGTTTGGGCTCCCATCCAATACCTCCAGCCTTCCCACTCGTTTTACAAGGGAGATCATGGAAGCACCAAGGCCTAGTAAAGTCAAGATCCCAACATTGGAGTTAAATGATGGAACAACAGACCTAGAAGATCATCTCGCTTTCTACAAGGCTCATATATACTTCTAAGATGTGAACGATGCCACTACTATGGCTACTTCCCCGGCACCCTGAAAGGTGTGGTGCAAAAGTAGTTCAATGGCGTCCATCCGGGGAGCATCACTTGCTTTCACGAACTGGCTGACCAATTCGTTAATGAATTCATCGGAAGCTACAAAGAATAAAGGACAAATATTCGCCTTGCCAAACTAAAGCATGGAAATAATGAGTTCTTGGAGAAATTATTCAAAGATTCATGCAGAAGCAATTCTTATCCCTAACCTTAATGATGGTGTTACATACACCTGCTTCCTTAACAAACTCAGACTAGGCAAATTCAAGTTCGTCGTAGCTGAGCAAAAAGTTAGTACTCTAGCCAAAGTTCTTAAGAGAGCAGCAGACTTCATCCAAGCCATGGCGTTATGCTACGAGTGTAGAAGAATCACAAAAAAGAGCCGCAGATGAGAAGTCCTACCAAAAGCCTGAAAAGAACACAGGGAAGTGAAACAATATGATGGATTCAACACTAATTTAAATATCATCTTGATGGGAATGAAGAATCACTCAATACCCAAAAAACTTGTCCCAGCATCCTCTCTATACAAGTTCAGTGATCTTAGTAGGTATTGTGACTTTAATGAGCAAACTATCCAAAATTGAAGAAGGTGCTCAACGACTTGGCCAACCAAGGCTAACATCTATCACTTCCTTAGGAGAGGGGATAGCGATACACCAAGGGACCAAGCAAACCCTAAGGAGAAGTATCAAGATAAAGAGTGTTCCACTAAGGCCACAGCAACCATCATAGGCAGCTCCATATATGGTGGGCCTAATTCCATTTCTATGGAAGGCTCACGTTCAATGCACGCAACAAGTCAAGGTCCCTGGACAACCCTTGTCCTTGAAGTTCCCCAAGCAAGACCTAAAGGGAATGACAGCCCATCATGATGACCCCTTAGTCGTCAAGCTCAACGTTTCCGATGCCATTGTCCAAAGAATCATCATTGACATAAGGAGTTCGGTAGAATTCATCGCTTGGGAATTAATGTTTAAAACAACTCAATTATCAAGAGCAGGATCTTATATCCCTTATCAATTCTATACTAGGGTTTGGGGGATAGACAATTCATCATATAGGATTCATACGCCTCTTAGTTCAAATTTGAGACAAGATTAATGCAAGAAATGTGGAAGTAGACTTCCTTATGGTGGATCTACCGAGCCTACGTTGTGATCCTATGGCGCTCGACCTTACACAAAGTCAAGTCATCTACTTATGCAATATGAGCTATATGACAATGTCATGGGCAAGGTATATGGAGATCAAAAGATAGCACTAGAATGCTACTTTGTATGCATCAACCATATAATGGAAGAGCAGAAAGGCACTGAAAGGGTCATAGATGACCCAAAGGGAAAGAAAACCAAGTTTGAGCAACTAGTGAAGCAATTTGGAAACACTTTCCATTTGCCTCACTACAACAAGGACCTTGGAAGGACTCATCCTGAGCCCTCCATTGACATCTATCTCACCCTTGGAGGAAGATTGACCCAATTGCACCCTCATGGTTGGTAGAAACCTCTAGAAAGAAGTCAACGGCTCATTCATCCAACATCTTTACCTTTGGCCTAAACGATATGTCATGCCTCAACCCCGAAGTCAAGGATCATAAGATCACTGACCGATCCTTCAAATCGGTCACCCAAAAGAGGAGACAGTTGGGGTTGGAGGGTGGCGCCGTCATGACCGAAGAAGCGAAAAATTTGATATAAGCAAGATTTATCTGGGAATGCTAATATCTTGACTGGATTGCCAATGTTGTCTTGGTGAAAAAGGAGAATGGGACATGGAGGAAGCATGCGGATTTTATTAACTTGAGCAAAGTTTGTTATAAAGACATTTATCCTCTACCCAATCGATAAGCTCATTGACGCTAACGCTAGACATGCTCTTGCAAGCTTCACTGATGCCTTCTCAGGGTACCATCAAATACCTATGAGCAGAGTTGACTAAGAAAAATAATGTTCATCATCCAGGAGCTTTTTTGCTATAATATCATGCCTTTCAGCCGCAAAAACATTGACCCCACCTATCAAAGTTGGGGAATAAAGTCTTTCCTTCACTCATCGACGAAAACATGGAAGTCTACATTGACCACATGATCGTTAAGAGTAAGAGAATGACCATAAAGGGGACTTGGAAGAAACCTTCATGCTTATCGCAATTGTCGAAATCACAAGTCCAGCCTAAGGTGAGCCTCTGCTCATATACCTAGTAGTCTTAGACGAAGCAATTAGCACAGTTCCAATTGTAGAATGGGAGGAAGGACAAGCCCCAGTGTACTACGTGAGCCATGAACTTATCGGGGCCTAGACTTCGATATCCCTTGATAGAAAAGTTTCCTTATATATCACTCTTGGCTAGCCAAAAGCTATGCTTATACTTTGAAGCTCCCAAAGCCTTAATCCTCACCAATTAGCCCTTGAAGAATAACATGTAAAATGAGAGAGCTCTAGAAGGATATGCTCAAATGGGCAATTGAGTTAGCACCATACGCCGTAAGATTTTGAGCTGAGAAGAGTAATCAAAGCCCAAGCCTTGGCCAATTTCATAGTTAAGTGCTTATTTGGAGTTCAACCTCCACCACCTAAGGAGGACTCATGGGTTCTATTTGTGGATATATCCTTTAATAAGGATGGGAGTGGAGCAGGTTTAATCATTAATGCATTTATGGGGGACAAGTATGAACATGTTTTCAAGTTTATGTTCAAAGCCTCTAATAACAAGGCCAAGTATGAAGCACTTATTGCTGAAATCAAGCTTCGCTATTCCACATGGATGACTTACTTTGACTCCCAATTGATGGTAAGTTAACTCAACGTACAGTGAGCATGAAGTGTAGGAAGAAAACATGCCAGTCTACCTTAAAATGGTCAAGCAAGCTGCCACTCACCTAAAAGATTTTGAAATCATTCATGTACCCCATTTGGAGAATAGGCAAGCTGATTCCCTTTCTAAGTTGGTTAACTCTTCCATAGATAGCCAACTAAAGCAAATCCAATGGAAATTCTTAAGGAATGGAGCATCAATGCAATTGAGATCATGTGGCTAGATAGAAGCAACACTTGGATAGATCCGCTTATCATATACTAATCCAATGTAGCACTCCCTCAAGATAGGTAAGAAATTGAGCACATCAAGATGAATGCGGATTAGCTCATCCTTTACTAAGGAATCCTTTACAAATAAGCTTATGCTTACTGCTTCCTCAGATATGTGACTCCTATATTTGGAACAAAGATCTTTAAGAGATCAATGAAGGTGCTTGCAACTCACACATTGATGGTTGGGTTCTCGCTGTCAAGACCTTATAGATTGACTACTACCGGCTAACCCTTTGGGAGTATGCAATAGACCTACTTCGAAAATGCTTCAACTGTAAAAATTTGTTCCTATCCAAAGAAGGCCATCCACTGAGCTCACACCTATTATCTTACCACTTTCTTTTGCTAAGTAGGGGAATGACATCCTTGATCCGTTCCTTAAAGCCAAAGGATAGTGCAGATATAATCGAATACTTTATTAAGTGGCTCAAAAGCTAAAGCTGTAGCCTTCATCGCTGAAAAGGAAGTGAGAAAGTTCATTTGGAAAATATCATCAAAAGATTTGGCATCCCAAGGGCTATTATTTTCGATAATGGGCGATAGTTCTATATTGATAAAGTTCACAATTATCTCGCCCAGTATGATTGTGAAGCTCCCTTCATTGCCATGGCCTATCCACAAATAAATGGATAAGTTGGGTCTCCAAACAAGATCATACTCAATGGGTTGAAGAAGCAACTTGATGATGCCATAGGAAAACGGGTAAAAGAGCTTCCAGCCATCCTAAGGTCCATTCACACCACTTCGAAGTCCACCGTTGGAGAAACTCCATTCATGTTTGTCCATGGCTCGGAAGCCATTCTTCCAGTTGAAGTTGCTCCCCATACTCACTGCCTCACTGCTTTTCAAGAAGATCTCAATAATTTGACCCTCAGGGAAGTGCTCTATCTACTCCTCATGGTTCTATGAAACAACTATCTCCTTGAGGTCATGGCCAAAATCAAATTGGTAAGAGCATACAACCGAAGGGTGAAAGAGCAACCACCCAAAGTTAGGGCCTTGGAACTTAGGAAAAATGAGGTCATAGGAAAATCAACAGAGCATGGGAAGCACACGTACAACGAATTGTAAAAGACCATAAAAAGCCCACGAAGAAGTTAAGTCGGGAACCTTCAGGTTGACCAAGCTCCAAGCATCGACCATCCCTAGAACTTGGCACACCGACAACATCCATCTCACTCCACAAAAATGAGCTTCCCACTACAAAGCTTATCTCGCTTTTTATCCAAGTCTACCCTAATCAAGTGAAGTCCAAGTTTGTTAAGAGTTCACCCCTTACTTGAGGTTCCCTTTACAAGATCTCAATAAGCGCTTCTCTATGTATAATGGCCTCACATTTTTATTTTGCATCCATGAAAAGGGAATTCATTTGTATATCATGTTATTTCTATTGTTACCAAGTTTGGAGGGAAGGCTGAGGGCTACATGATCCTTTAAAACATCTCTAAGGTTTTTTTTTTTTTTTTTTTTTTGGGGAAAGGAAAATATTTCTAAGTTATATACCAAGTGAGGGCGACAACATGAACCTCAGATACAAAAATTTTGGAAACATGGGAATAACAAAAAATGGATGCAACAAATAGTGAGGATGCTAAACACAAAGCCAAGTTAAAATAAATCAAGCCAAGCATCATAAACAAGCATCATCATTAATCGGTACAACTACCAACCATATAGAAGTTATAAGTACATTGCCAAGTTAAGCCGTCAAGAGCTACACATCAACTTAAAATCACTTAGCACGAACCTCACTTGAAGAATTCCTAAGGGGTCCAGAAAAGATGGAGAAAAAGGGGCTTAAGGACCTAAACATCCTGATCATCCTCACCATTGACCACACCCCCTTCTTTAGTTGGGTCCTTAGGAGATAAGGACGCTGCCTCGTAACAGTACATAGTAAATCGACGTACTCTAACCACTGAGGAAGGCACCTCCTTTTCTCTCTGTCATCATCAAGGGCCCATAGGAGCTCCTGGATGAGGCTAATCTTTGTAATAGATGCCTCTGCTATACCCACTCACCTTCTCCTCATCAGCATTGTCCTTCTCCTTCATAGCATGAGCCTCGATCTTTTCAACTAGAGCACGGTCTCCTTAGCATAGGCCTTAGCCTCAACACACTCCTATAACAAGTTTACTTTCTCTCCCTCTGAGGAAAGAACCCTCACGTTTGATTTCTTATCATCACCAGTAAGCTCCTTCATTTGGTTATTGAGGGCAGAAGCATTGAACTAAAGCTTGGCTACGGCCAAGTGATTCCTAGTGCCCTTCATGGCCATACTGCAAGCCTACAAGGCAAAGGTCACAAAAGTTCGTGTAAATAAAACATTAAAAAGTAGAGGATGCCACAGACAAAGTATGTCACCTCCACCAACCCGACCTCTGTATCGGTCATGAGGAGAGTCACTTGACCCTTAGATGCGTCAACACCATAGTCTAGCAACACGGCTTGTGAGCTTAACTCTTACAGAATTGGGAAACTCAAGGAAAGATGTGCTACCATTAGAACTCTGGGCACCCATAGTAGGAAGGGCTAAACAAGCCTTCTTCACACCCGAGGACTCGACTCCTGACTCTTCGACCTCTTGGAATCCCTGGAAGGACTCCTAATGGCTCCTCTTGGAGAGCTTAATACTGAACTTGGGGTACATGGGAGTAGAAGAAAGGGTGGAGGAAGCCTACTAAAGCACTCACCACTAGTAGGGGGTAGACGGACCTGCAGTGAGAAAGAAAGAAAATCATCTCAAGGAAAGGAAACAAAGGCATAAAAGCATACGAAAATGAAGCATACCATAGGCTTTTTCAAAGCCTTTGAAAATTCTCTCTCTTGGAGTTGCTGATATTGTGAAATGATCATTTCTTGCTAGCTCTTTTCTAGCTCACTCCTCTCCTTAAATAGGTTAGCCATGGCCCCAAAAAGCAAAGATCACATTTTTTCTTCAAAGAATAAACCGAAGTATGATCAGGTCAAAAAATAAACAAAGAAAACATACGACAACGGCATACCCTTTAGAAGCTGGGAGTTGACGACTAAGCTCATCGCGTAGTGGAACAAATTCTTCTGCAAGTATTACTTCCTCAGAAGCCAACAAAGGGGAACTTTCTCCACTTAGGTGTTACCATTTGGGTTCCACACTATTTTGAATCAAAATTGCTTCGCTGCAACATACTCATCTAGATAATTGCCCCTGTTCGAGAGTCATTGGCCCAAACACAACCTTGTCACTCCAGATAGGGATATTCCGATCCCCATTTTAAAATTCTCTATGTAAAAGAACTCATACTTCTAATGATGTATGAAAGAAGCTTCTTAAGAGTGGTCATGGACCCTTGCTTATTCAAAAAATTATATCATACCTGCTCATCATCCTCGGTGGGCTTCTTGAAGCCTTCATAGGTAAAGTAAAAGTGTCTAAGTCACAAGGAAGTCGTTCAACCTGTTCATTATGATGAAGAGCATATAGAATGTCATGAATTCGGGATAACCTGAGCTGGTGCTAAGTTAAACTCTTTACTTATGGTTACAATCAAATTATAAAGGGGGAATCTAACCCCCAAATCTAAGGCAACATTATAAAAAAGCACAGCACCCCGATGGAGGTGACATGACTGTATTTGTCCTTTAAGGAAAGGTGGCGACATAGCTAGAAAGAATGGAGTATTGGTTGGAATACCATTTAATGCCCTGTCACCTATTAGCAAATATGAGGTCAATAAAATGAGATCTAGGGCCATTCTCAAGATCATCTATAAACGAGATACCACACAACTCGACCTCTTCCTCCGTTGAACCCGGGGAGTTAATCCTAAGGTGCCCGACATATGCCACAATAATTTTTTAGGGTCTAAGTTTTTGGAGCAAATATTTTAGTACCGCGACGTTTGCTGACTGAGTTTTTAGGAACCCTCTGTTTTTCTTGAGCCCCTAAACTTTTAAAATTTGCATTTTAATCCCAATTCTTAAAAACTTACTTTTGAAAATTTTAAATTTGTACATGTGTGATTTCTCTCTTGAGTGTATTAGAGCCATGTGACAAAAAGTAATTAAGATTATTAAACTAATTAATAATTAATTGTGTTTAATGCTTGAATCATCACCCAATTGTCCTACCCTTAATTGTTTACATATTGTTCACTCACCAGAAGGAACCATTTCAGTGACACCTAAATTAAACTATATCACGGATACAGTTTTAGAATTAAAAGTTGAATTAGCAAAGATTAAGACTAAAATCAAGGAGCTTAAGAAGTAATTATTTGTAATCCATCTTTCCTTAGTTAACAAAATAAGACATAGTGAAAAATCGATGCTAAGTATTAGTACTCCATTTCAATATAAATATCCTTTCCAAAATTTAAAAGACAAAAATTTATTTCTTGGATGATATAAAAATCTAAAAAGAAGTAGGAGAAAAATCAGCTGAAAAATTGACTAAAATGGCAGAAAAAGAAGAAGAGGATGGGGTATAAGCAGTATAATCTTGACAAACTACAAGATATGTTTGAGGAAGAACAAAATCCAGAAAAATTAAACAAAATCATGGGAGCAATTATTAATAAATAAGAGGTATGATGATAATTAAGAGACAAATAATGTCCAATTAGAAGAAGAAATATATCAGTAGATAAATCTGATTAAACTAGAAGATCTTAATGTTGTTGAAGACGAGATCAATGAGATTGGAGAAGAACTCGACTTAAGTAAAATAGAGATTAATCTAGTTAATAACGTCGTTCCTAAACCTGAAGAATTTGGTAAATCTTCTAGAAGGAATACTCTTTTTATGAGACCTATGTACGTTTTAGCGGGATATACGATCAATTTTTGTTTCGGGTTTATCCCAAGAAAAACTACGACTTTTGAAGAAATTGGTCTTACCCCGATTAGCCAAATCGGATATATCTTAAACAAAAATGGAGCTCGTAATAGAGAAGAAATATTTGAGCACTGAAAAAGAGACATGGACAGTGTCTTTAACCTAAATACTACATGGACTGCTGCAAATTTTCTAAACTACATCGAACATAGTTTTTTTGGGTACTGTAGCTGACTAATATGATTCATTAAATGAAGATGGTAAAAATACATTAAGAGTGATGGAAACACCAGTTACAATGTTCAAAAATTTATGCAAGAAAATCAAAACTAAGTTTATTGGAGCTAAACTTGATTCTGAAGAAAAAATAAGAGAATGGCAAAAAAAGATTAATAACATAGAATTATAGGATATGAGATATCTGGAGAATTATATTGCTAAATTTAGTTAATACTATTACAAAATTAGGCATAATGAAACTAATCTTGGTATTTTTTATGACAAATTATCGTGTCCATTAAATTTCATAATTAATGAAAATATACATTACATGGCTTGAAAGAGCTAATGGCATTGAGACATTTGGTTCAAGAATCTCTTACTTAAGAAAATAGGTCAATGATTAATGTCTTGATGTCTAAAAGCAAAAGAAAATTAAGAAACAATTTCTAACTTATTGGGATTTACTTCACCTATGGGAAAAGGAACCTGAAAGCAAAAGAAAAAGAGCTTCAATTAGCAAAGGGGAGAGAAATATATATAGAAGAAAATATTATAATAAACCAAGTCCTAAAAAACGAAGATTTTTTTTTAAGAAAGTAGCTTATTGTCCTACAGGAAAAGACGAATGCAAATGCTAGGCATGTGGAGAAGTAGAAAATTATACTGACGAGTGCAAAATAGGAAGAATAACAAGCTTATTGAAACCTTGGATAGCCTAGATTATGTTGAGTTTAGTGAGGATAAGGCATTAGACCTTGTCCTAAGTAACAATAAAGGAATTATTAAAATTAGACTGGACAATGAATATGAAGAAAGTGATTATGAAGAAACCAGTATATGATGGAAAGTAGCTCGATTAGTCTTGGCAATCTTCAAGGAGAAGAGTTTGTGATAGACAATGATAACAAAGAAGTCAAAGGAGATTGGGTCCTTTCTATAATTCTGAAAGACATTATCTATAAAAAATTTATCTTTCAATTACAGAGTAAGTATGTACGTGATGGAAGAAGATCTAGAAATCAAAGACTGTGAGTATGATGTGGAAGAAGTTAATCTCATTAATTGGGAAAACATCTCTAAGCACAACAAAGATAGAAAGTACAAGTATATCTATGTTGGAAGCATCTAAGTTCAAATCACTCCATTACAATATTATGACAAAGATATTGATCTTTATACTTTACTATGTGATATTATGCATACTAAATTTAATAATCAAATTATCACAGGGATAAAGACCAATTTATATAATAGGTCAATAGGATTCAATTGTCGACCAAGATATTATGTAAGCCTAAAAGATGAATTTGCCAAAACTTTTTTATCTCTTAAAATGAAAATAGTTGGGATGGACATGAAAAGAAGAGAATATCCATTAAGGATATTTTGAAAAATTATCTACAAATTAGATAATACAATAAATCCAAAAACTAAGGTAACAATGCAGAAAAATTTGAAAGTCCTCACCGTATACAAAAAATCCAGAGGATTAATTCAAATCCTCAAAAGATAAAAATTAATAGGCCATGGATTTCTAACTTTGCCAACCCTACAAAAATCAATAAGAAAAATGTAATAAAAATTGATGAGAACAGTAAAATTACCATAAGACCCCAATTATTAAGAAGCATGACTGCAAGATCAGAATGGGGAGAAGGACCTTCATCAGCTAGAGAAGAGCTTAAAGAATTTGATATAATTAGTATGACCAGTAAAATGAGTAGAATGAGTTTTGAACCCGCAAGACACAGTGTAGACAGAAATATGACCCTAGATCGGAAAGTTATTGGATATAAACCATGAACTATTAATGAGCCAATCTATGAAGATGAATTAGTTAAAAATATGACAATGGAGATTTGCTATGAAGTTGTCAATACAAATCCTAGCGGCATTTATATCCTAATAAATGTATATTTAGAGGGATATAATAAATATGAGTTGTGTGCCTATATAGATACTGATTGTTCTGTATACTTTGAAAAGTGATCGTTATTTCCAGAATTTATGCGGAAAAGAGCAGAAAATCCTTTACAAGTAAGGATAGCTGATAATAGCCTTATGAGCCACAATGAAGCCATTGAAAGGTTATTCATAGAATTAGGAGTTCAATGCATTATACCAGTTCTATGGGCTACTGATCAACCATCTTATGATATGATTATTGGAAATAATTTCTAGAGATTATATTATCCATGCATACAGACCGTAAATCAAATAATATTTACAATCAATGGCCACTGTATTTCTATTTAAAAAATAAGTAAAGCTTACACTCATCAAAAAGTTGAGTTCACATGAAGCCAGAAGGTAATGCTGCACAACGTGAGACAGAACTAGCCATCTCATTACTTGAGTTATTTATTAAAGAATAGATTACTGAACAACAAGAGCGGTTGTGTAAAAAATTCTACTATGATAATCTACTAAAATTTTGAGATAAAGATAAGACATTTACAAAAATTACTTTGTTAAATCTCAATACTATTATTCGAGTCAAACAAATGGTGTATATACACCAGGATATCTAGGAATTTGATAAGTAAATCGAAGAACTTTTGGATAAAGGATTAATAAGGAGTAGCGAGAGTTCTCACACTACTCTCGCGTTCATGATAAGAAATCATACAGAAGAAAAAAGAGGAAAACCAAGAATGGTAATCAATTACAAAAAGCGTCATGATAATACTGTCTTTGATGGTTATTACATTCCTAACAAAACGGTTCTTTTTAATAGAATTCAAGGAGCCTCCTGGTTTTCGAAAATGGATTGCAAAAGTAAATACTGACAAATTAAAATGGATGAAAAAAGCATTCCTTTGACTGCATTTAGTGCTCCATAAGGACATTATAAATGGATGCCATTTGGTCTTAAAAATGCACTCAAATATTCTAAAGAAGAATGGATAACATCTTCAAAGACCTTAATAATTGTTGTTTAGTTTACATCGATGATATCTTTGTCTTTTCCATAGACCAGCACAAAGATGATGTCGTAACTGTCACACAAAGATGCATTGATCATGGTGTTATACTTGGTAAGAACAAGTGTATTTATGCTGAACAAGAAATTGAGTTCTTCGGCCTAGAGATAAAAGATGGATAAATCATCCTACAAAAGCATATTCTGAAAAAAAAAATAGAAACTTTTTCTAAAAAGATTGAAGATAGAAAGTAGTTGGAAAAGTTTCTTGGATGCCTTATCTATGCTTCAGATTTTGTTAAACATTTAGCCAAACTGCGAAAGCCATTACAGTAGAAACTCAAGAAAGAAGTAAGTTAGACATGGACCGCTAGCGATTCGAAGATTGTTCAAAACTTCAAAAAGATGTGTGAAAATCGTTCTATTCTTAATTTGCCTAATAAAGGAGATGGTTTAGTTCTTGAGATAGATACCAACAATGAGCATTGGAGTCCAACACTCAAAATCAAAGAAGGAGAAAAACTCTATAAGTATTGCAGTGGAAGTTTTAATAAGACAGCATGCAACTATCCCATGACAGAAAAAGAAATCCTTCAAGTCGTAAGGGAAATTGAAAAGTTCTTAATCTTTTTAGTCCCAAAACCTTTTCTTATTCGAACTGATAGCGAAGGAATACTTGATTTTGTGAAAAAAAATTTATCAAATATGCAAGCGTAATGATGACTCCTATATTGGCAATTATGGCTTAACTAGTTTTTCTTCTCTATTAAACATATAGAGGGATCTAAGAACTCTCTAGCAAACAGTTTTACTTGAGAACTCGCCAATGGTGATCATCAGAGCAGAACTCCTGCCGAAAAAAGAGGAGATCCAATATGAAATGCCATTACTACTAGAATGACTTACTCCTTTTAGTAAAGTCCTTATAGATAATTTGGAATTCCATACAAAAAGTAGATCATATTTTGGTCTACTATCTTCTGCCTACGTAATAGGCCAAACATTTTTCCTTCTAAAGTTATAAGTTAATTACCTAAAGGGTCCTTATGATGTTCAAGAAAAAATAAGTTCTGATGTTCAAGAAAAAAGGTTCACGTAGCCCACATTGACTATTATCATAATTATTCCTATGATATTTAGGAATCTTAGAGTACAACAATCTACTTTCTAGATAAATCTAGAGTTGGTGGTGTGAGTTTTTCAGTAAATTTAATCTCTCTAAATGACCCCGTCATTAAAGCCTAGGAATACGGGATGGTAGTTTACCTTATTGAATTCCCGGATCCAAAGTTTCTATTTTTCTCAAAACTAAGTAAGTTTCAACAATGCACGTTCAGAACGATCCATTGGATTCTTACATCTCTTGATGGTCTAACAAAAATGCCAAATAATAGTTGCATATATGTAGAGGTACATTGTGAACTAATCGAGTATGAAAATGAAAAAATCAAACTAGCTCATTATCTTGTTTAGATAGTTGATTTTGATGACCCAATGATCGATGACAAGAATGGTTTCTAGAATGAGGAGAATTAGTTATTGATATTGCTTTATCAAGAGCCATCAGTTTTTGCAACATTTATCATCGAAGTTGGGGATTAATTGAACGAGGAAAGACACCAATGCATTGCGGAAACACTACTTTTGCTTGTCACAATGAATTTAATGAATATATGAAGGTAGAGGGAGCGACTTCAGAAGATGTATTTGATTATCTCTTTGATGTTGGAGTTGAAAAATTCTTATTATACAAAGGAAAAAAATATCTTCTTAAATTATTTGAGAAATGGGATCTAGAGCATCTTTAATTTGATGAAGATTTTGATGATTATCTGGATAACGATGGTCTGGAAAATATTATTGGAGATTAAGGCACGCACAATCTCAATAATGATAACTAGTCTTGTCAGCATTAAAGGGTTCTGAAAACTGGTTGCTCTATTATTGTACTATTTTGACAAGTGTCAGGTCTATAAAATAAGGCAGTCTACTATAGTCATGTAAATGTAACTATAGCCATGTATAAAAGCAGTGTGTACTGTAGCCATTTGGACATCCTATGTATTCCCATCCCCTCTATAAAAGGAGAGGTTGAGTGGTGAGAAGGGATACCGGCATTTGAGCATACTTTAGTAAAAGAGAAGTCAGGATTCTCCATTTCTCTATGAGCATGCATCTCTGATGATCTTAGTAGTTTAAGTTCCTCTTAAATCTTTCCATTGTAATATTTTCACTTTTAAGCTTTCAACAAAGGAAGTTTCTCAGTAGAGAACGTTATTCAATTGAACCTTATGTCTTAAATATTATAATTTCTTGATTAAAGTTCCATTATCCTTTGAAGTATAAAGAACTTGATTAGTAACTATAGTCTAAGGTAGGAAACAAAATGGATCTGTATTGTGCCTGATCTAAGGAAGGGTGGTTGAGATCTCTATAAACTGGAAGATAGGGGAATGCCAGGGTCCAACGTTGGCTAAGTTCAGTTAATGGTCAAAACTCTTTAATTAAGTTTAATTATTTTGCTAAGCATGGTGGGCCTATAATTATAGAAGGTATAATTTTTATGATATAAGTAGTAGATTGCGATAATTAGTACCAGTAAAGTCATTATAAGAAGTTTAATCGTTCAAAGCAATCTGAACAAACCCTAAAAATAGCTTCTTTGCATATTTTACCCAATTTTGACGGTCTTTTTGCAATTGCTAAAATTTTTATGCCAAAAGTGAAAAAGGAAAGAGTACAGGAGGTATTAAAAAATTAAAACAGGCTTTTAGAAGGTAGCAAAAAATCAAAACGTCATAGCTTAGTGTACTAAAAAATTAAGCTAGAAAAGTGAGACCCGAAAAAATCAATGATACCTATGTCAAGGTACTAAAAGGTCAATAACCGTGCTGAATCCCAACGCAAAGGACAAAAAGGCATGCACACATTGCTAGATAATTCCACAGAAATAAAGTGACAAGAGTTATGGCCTAAGGAAGTACTTGCTGAATATCCATCTGCTTGTAAATCCTCAAAAGTATTTAGCCTAATAGTGATCCTGGTCCTGGTCGAATCGACTATCCTGCACATAAGGATGGGTTATTGTAACTTCTTAGGACAAATCTTGACGAACTAAAGGCAGTGCAATAGGAAGAGATGTGACTTCTCACGGATATCCCACCTTTCTATTGTCATTAACAAAACTAGGCATTGACAACCCTTCGAAGCTATCCAAAATTATGAGAAGGGTCAATAAAGGCCCCATAAAATAAATCTTATTCCAACCCCAAATGGTGTACTAAGGAGTTTGACTCGCTACAACCCGTTTGCAAGGCACATCGGACGCATGACACGCAGACTCCTCGAGTTGTTTTATTGCCCCTTCCTATACCACTAGCAAGTTGTGATCCAAGAAGCATGAATTCAGAGCCCTCAAAGAATCCTTGCTCGAATGGTAGGTCAAAGAAATTACAACAAAAGTTGAAAAACCACCCATAATGTCACAACTACAAGGAATTGAAGAACTTGAAGAATGAAAGTAAAAATTAAAGAATTCAAGTATGGATTCTAGGCATACTTCAAAAAAAATGTAAGAAGATTGAAGGAGTCTGTAGAAAGCTTATGCTTAAAAGTTCATTTCAAAAGCCTGTCTAATGACCTTTCTCTCTTCTTTACAAATTAGAAGTAATGACTTTGGGTCATTAAAAAATGAGTTTATATAGAGAGCTTATAGAGGGACATCAAGTGATAAATTCCTTCCAAATGGACATTTAAAAACCCCAAAACTAAAATTTGAAATTTAAATTTCAAAAGAGATTTGGCGTAGGAGGACAAAAACAAAAAAGTGGAGAAGAAGTGGGGGGCCAACGTTAAGGGGGGAAGGGAAGGGGCTCGAGGTTTACTGGTGCAGGGAAGAGGAAAGGAAAAGGATTTAAAGGGGAAAAGAGGGAAGGGGAGTGAGCTATTAGGGGGAACAAAAAAAATTACTTTAGGTTTGAAGAGTCCTTAGGGGGTCTTTTTTAAGAGGATATATTTTTTTTCTATGTGTGGGAAGTAAGTCCTTATAGTTTATGGGTCAAGTTCCTAATATTTTGTTCGTCTTAAGGAGCAAGAGCATTTGAGAGATCCATTGCACAGCTCAAAATCCGTGCTTTGCAACTAATTAAATGATGAAGAAATTCATAGAAGTACTTTGAGAAACAATAAAAGCAAGCACCAAGTCCTTTATGGGTGTTGTACCCTACGAGTATGCACATTTAGTCTCAGAAGGAAAAGGTGTCGCACTCTTGCTCCTCTATGGACATTGTATCGTACGAGTTTGTACCTTTAGCCCTATGGGGCTAAAACGTCACACTCTCTTGGTCCCCTATGGGCATTGTACTCTAATAGTATGCATCTTTAGCCCTACGGGGCGAAATTGGTGCACTCTCTAGTCTCTTTCGTGGGCATTCTATTTCTACCTTATGAGTATGCACCTTTAGCCCCACCACATTAAAGCATTACACTTTCTTGCCTCTATATGGATCATATACCCTAGGTATGCACCTTTAGCCCAACAAAGTTAAAGCAATGCACTTTCTTGCTCCTTTACTGGCCTTGCTGCCCAGGAGTATGCACCTTTGGCCTGATAGGGCTAAAGCGTCGTACTTTCTTGCCCCTCCATGGGCCTTGTACCCTAGGAATATGAACCTTTAGCCCTAAGGGGCTAAAAGGTAGAACTTTCTTGCTCTTCTATGAGTGTTGTACCCTAGATGTATGCACCTTTAGCCCTATTGGGCTATAGCGTTGCGCTTTATTGCTCCTATATGGGCCTTATATCCTAAGAGTATGTAATTTTAGCCGAATGGGACTAAAGCATTACATTTTCTTATTCCTCAATGGGCCTTGTATCCTAGAAGTACGCACCTTTAGCCTTGTGAGGCTAAAGCATCACACTTTCTTGCCCCTCTATGGACGCTGTATCCTAGAGGTATGCATCTTCAGCCCCACAGAGCTAAACAATCACGTTTTTCACCTTCTCTAAAGGCATTGTACCTTAAGAGTACAAATCTTCTTCTCTAAAGGCATTGTACCTTAAGAGTACAAATCTTTTGCCCCACGGGGCTAAGAGATTGCGATTTGTAAAAACAACAATAGGTGAATTTCGAAATCAATAGGCGAAAGGAATGATAATTTACGGGGTTAATTGATTCACTTAGAAAATTTATTACAACTTATGAGCACTACTAATGTAGCCTTCTTACCATAAGCATACCATAATATGATAAGGCAATTAGAGAAATCACAACATTACATCAAGCTATTACAACTCAAACCACTTGAATGCCAAAATGGTCTTACTTCTTCTCTACAAGCAAACCTTTCTAGCACGAAGGAGTCGTTGAACTCACACTCGAGCTAACTCTTCCACTTTGCTCCTTTTTATCAGGTAGTGTAATAACCCAACCCTAACCCATATTTATTTATTTAAATCATATTTATTTATTTAATTAATCATATTTATTTATTTAATTAATTGTGTTTATTAATTTAATCACTCATGGTTATTGGTTTAACCAAATTAAGGTTATTAATTCAATTACACTCAATTTATATATTTACTAAATTACCTTATGTCAGCTAAATTTTTCACTATCATTTATCATATTTAAGCATCCCGGTTGGGGGATATTTCATTTGGGTCCCACTTTGCAATTTAAGTTTCATTGATTGGAAATTCAAGTTTCGTTGATTGATTAAATTTCAGGTGAATCAATAGTAGACCTCGATAATTATGATTGAGCGTTAAATTATTTTTCATAACGTCACAAAATTTTAAGTTTTAGTACGCAAAAGCTTAGGCCTGAATTCATTTATTTTGGCCCAATTCATTGGGCTCAGTTTATGGCCCGATTCCATTGGGCTCAAATTTTGGCCCAAAAACTTTGATGTAATTAAATTAACTTAATTACTATTATTTGTACCTAATTTTAATTAGCAAAAGATATTTTGGGATGGATTAATTTGCAGCCAAGTGAATATAATTAGCTAGATATCATTTTCTAGCCAAGTAAAAAGAACAAAAATCCAACTTCACCTCTTCTTCCTCTTCCTCCACCCTATGGCTGGCCCCCTAGTTTTTGGCTAGCTAATGCTACTGCTAGTGCTGCTGCTACTCTTAGCCACCACCAACTGGCCATCCACCACCTCGCGCACCACCAGCTGCCACCCCAACTCCCACTACCACCAGACACCACCTCCTTCTTCATATATTCAAGCTTAAAGTGAGTAACTCTACCACTATCTTGTTGATTTTGGTTTTAATTCTTGGTTTTATGTTGGATTTGATTATGGATCACGTTATCTTGATATAAATAAGAATCATTTTAATGTTTTAATTGTTGGTTAAGCTTAAAAGCATGCAAGGGTCGAGGCTGTTCACGATCATGCAAGCTTAAGTTTGAAGTGATGGATTTGTATTGTTTTGTTTATGATTTTGTAATCTTTAGTCTTTTTGATGATTATGGTGATATTTTTGGTGATTTGGAATGATTTTAAGTGAGGATTCATGTGAAAAAAAGAGAAAAAAGCAAAAATAGTGAGGACTGAAAATGACAGAAAACAGGGGTGAGTTTGAGATTAAACTGGTAATGACCGGCCCACTAAAAAATTATAATTTTTAGTGGGTAGATAGGTCCATATGTTAGATTTCAAATTCCTTTTGAATCGCCTTAATCCGAGTTCTGTGGACAAAGTTATGGGTGTTTTTCGAGAACTACGCAGGTTAGACTAAAACTGATACACTTGTGTTCTAGCCTCATTTTGGAAACCGTATTGTGGGAATCATATTTTGCGTTACAAATTAAAGTTTTTTGGGACTTCTTAATCTTTCCATATTGGAGTTTTAGGTCTCCATTTGAGGTCAAGGGTGAAGGTTATGAATTTTTGAAGTGAACTGACCTGCTTTAGTATAAATTGGGCTATTATTGCAATTTCTGTGCAGCGTATGCTTGGAGAAAAATTCTGAAAATTTTACTGTAGATTTTCCATATTATTTTTGAATTTTCTATAAGATTTAATGAATTTTAGTTGAGTATTTGGAGTTTGGTGATTTTTGAAAGCATTTTGAGTAATTGTGTAAAGAGTAATAATAAAGATGGAGTGAGATTGATCATGCACTCATTTTGTGTATTTTGGGTCAAGTAAGGTCATTTAAGGGGGAAATGAATATTCATGGATTTTATTAGAATTTCCTGTTTGAGTTATGAGAGAAAAGAAGAGAAACATGCATTTAAGGAGCTTAATTGTAAGTTTTGAATCACTTATGTATATTACAAAGACAGTACCAAGTTTGGGGAGTTTAATAGCTTTTATTAGAATCAATAATCTATTTGGGGTAAAAAACTATATTTAATGAACTTGTGAATGAATTATGAAAAGTGGGAAGAATTTTTGACTCAGAAATCATATTTGTTAGACTAAATTATTGAAGTTTATGCTATTTTGAGCCAAGATATATCTCTTTTGACCTCAAACCTTTATTACTTACTCAATTCAGAATGTATCAAATGTATTTATCAAGTCAATCTAGTGTACTCATTGTTATCTTGAACCAAGTTATACATCAGCGAGACTTAAACCCGTATCAGCAACCTATCTCAGAAAAGGCCACAACCACTCCCTCATTTGTCACCATGAAGGCCTTTTTCATTGTAATCTCATTTATCTCACTCTGATGTATTTTAATTTCATTTACTTTACATCGAATTGAATTACTTTTATTAATTCAGTTTTGAAGTTATATTGAAAAACCCAAATTATGTATACTATTTAATTACTCAATTTCTATTACACATACTTTTACTTACTCAATTATGTGAGTAAGGATCATTTGCTAACTATACATACCTACAATGACATTTATGAAATAGAGTCAAGGCCTAGTTATTGTTTCCTGTTATGCATAAGTGTTATCAAATTAGAACATATTTATCAAGTCAGACGACATTTTTAAAGACTCAAGGTACGTCCATTGCCTGTATCTTCAGAAAGCAAAATATGATTATTAAGTTATAACTCTTAATGAGTTTATCAATGAATCAGTTTATATAGTAATTTATCATTTAACTTGTGACCTCGTCAGTTATCATCTATAGGGTATCAGCCCATCATTTACCCATGCGGCTTCAGGCCAACTCTTAATAGGATTGGTAGGTGTACACCTATATGTAGATCATATCATTGCAAGAGGTTCACATCCAGATAATAATGAGCAGTCCAGTTTCATATCACTTTCATTTTCATTGTTGTTGCGAACTAAATGGATTACAAAGGTGGGACCCATTAGCAGTGTTTCTACGCTCATTTTACAATACAGGAATGCATGTACTGAGTTTTGGCTCACATTCTCGAATTATTTTCATATTTTTCATTTTAGGTGATGAAGTATCACATGTTTCTCCATTTAGCAAGCCCTTTTGGAAGTTATCAAATGCTCACAGTGGATTCAACATAGCATGAATATTGGGATCGGTCTCAGGGTCAAGTTGGGTCTATATTCAATATACTTGTGTAGTGTGGAGTGCGAGTTAGTATATGGTATGATTAAGTCGATTGTATTAAAATTGAATTTGGTCTTGGAGTGTTTTAGTTTAATAGATATTGTGATTGTGAAAATGAGTTGCAAGAGTAAATGATTTCAGTGAGTCTTGTCCTCATCAATACGGCGATAGCGCCTTCTATCATTAAGTCTTCCGCTGCAGTTTTTCCATAAATAATGTTATTAGTATTTTGGGGGCGTTATAGGTGGACATCTCAATTGGTGAGGAGTAGGTGAAGTGAATTCCTTTTGCTCAAACTTGGAGCCACTGCCTCAAGATGATGAATCCACAAGTCACGATGAGCATCTAACCAAAACTTAATCCCATGCCACCTTCTGTTCTCTACATCATCTGCTAAAGAGTGAGCAATAGCTTCTTTGGTAGGGAATTGTTCAAGATGTTGCCATAAAATATCATTTGAGCAGCGTGAGGCATTGCAAAGCAATGAGTTGCTGCCTCAAATGAGCCCTAGCAAAACAAGGGCAAAGGCACTGATAATCCTCAGGAAGGGGTTTTGGTGGAGAAATTCAAACTCATCTTCACAATAAAAAAGAATACACATGTAATAAGCAAGCCCCTAACTCCAACATTCATCGTTATATATAACATAAACTCCAGGTGCAAATTAACTTTACATTCCTCCTACTTGCCTCAAGCTACGTGTAGATGAAATGTGAGGGGCTAAATGCTTGGTAAGATTACCTACATAAGCTAAGTCATCCTCCACATAGCATAAGTCAATCAGGTAATGTTTACTTAGCTAAAACCCTAAGCACCCAAGGACAAAAGCATCATTTCCCTTTTGCTAGGATAAAACACTATATAATTATGACACTACCCTCATTTACTATGCCTATACTACCAAGGCACCAATCCCCATGAAATCACATGTTAATCATTATATGATCATAGCAATCATACACACATTACTAGGAATCCTTTCTTTTTCTCTATAAAAGATCACATCTTTATCCACTAAAGTTTCTATCTTCAAAGTTAGGAGAAGCCCACGTGAGGAGCACCAAGTCATTGAGGTACCCGCAAAATTGCTATGGCGGAATCCAAGTCTTCTAGACCATCACTTTTGAGTTTCTCTGAAAATATCTAACAAAATCGATCTTTACATTTTTTCATCGGTTGGGAAGGAATCAAAAGGCTTTCAATATGATCTAATAAAGTTACATTTTTTTTTGTGGTAATTTAAAGGCCATTAGGCTATTATATTTTGACTCTTTCATATCTTGCTTTGATGGGACTACAGGGTATGGGTTTTGTTTGTAAATGCAAGTTTAGGTCACATGATCGTAAATTGGCAGGATTAGTTTAGTAGCGTTATCTTGCAAAATAAAGTAACTTAGATAATTTATACACGGAATAAAGTTACATAAAGAAATAATTTAAATCTAAAGAATAAAAAAGTTAAAAAAATAAGGTGTATTTTGGAAATATACTCAAGTGACTAGAATCAATATAGTTTTTTTTTCCCTGATGGGGGGGTCCATCTAGCGACACTGAAATTTTTTCGTTTCCATCGTGTCTTTAAGTTTTTAACTTACTCCACAGTATCACCTTATCTTTACTCGTATGTGTGTGGCGTGAATTAAATGAGGTTTTTGGCCATTAACTTTGCTCGATTACCCATTTGCATGATAAAAGTTAAAGCTGTTGGACAAAATTACCTTTGTTCATTCCCTCATCGCAACAATAAAAACCCTAACATTGTCCCTCTCCATCTCCTCCTTCTTCTTCAATCTATCACTCATTCTTCTTCGATCCATCAACTCTTTTTTCCTAATCGTAAGCCATGGAGGAAGAAAACCCTAATATTCGAGAACCCTTGGCCCTCAAATTTTATGTAACTCTCCTTCTTCTGACCTTCCTTACCGTGGCGCTATTCTGCTTACCCTCAAACCCTAATAGTTACACATGGCTTCTCATGGCTCGTCCAAAGTATGAAGTAGTTGGAGGTTGAAAGACAATATTTCAAATGTCGACCACCTAAAAAAGTAGAACTAAAGAGAGTCGAAAAGGAACCCTCATGTTCCCTACTTTCATTGTCATGAATGTGATTTGTTCATGTGAGTGTTAGATGCTCACAATGTAGATAATAGGCAAGAGGAAGTAAAAGACAAAGAAGTTGGGGAGAATTCACAAGCAAGGCTTAGGGATGGGCTATATGAATTGAAAGAGGTTGTTTTAAAGCTAAGGAATATGGTAATGGTGTTGACAAAATATGTGCAATTTGTAGCAAAGGTGGCTGTGATTTTGCATATAATGTTAGTCGTAATAGTTTTGAATAAGTGATGTGTATGTCTATTACCTTGATAGGGTAGATGGTTTTCATTTGAAGCAGTAGGGCAGGTGAAGGTGTATGATTGTCATGTTATGGATGTATCCTAACAAATTTATGAATTAAACATAAGTAATTGCCAATCATTTAGTGAACAACTATGATATATATGACCATATATGAATTGTTATCTTTGATTTGAGCTCCCAAACAAAAATATATATGAGCTGTTGTGATATAGATGACATATATGAACATAGGTTGAACACACACACACACACACACACACACACACACACACACATATATATATATATATATGAACATATATGAGGTTACGGATGAATATATATAAAGTAAGGAAAAATTTTGGTCTTATGAGAATTAGAACTTTCCTTTGCAATATATTAATATATTTCAACTGATATCCCATAAAACGTGAAAGTTAGGGTAGTGGTTACAATTCATCATGTTCTCATACATACAACTGTCTAAAAGCAACTAACTTTTAATTGTTTGAAAAACCAACAAAGTGACAAGTCTCCTTCAAAGAAACAATACATAATAGAAGCATTTGAGGATCAAATACAAACAATGGGAAAATACAGGCAAAACTTCAATCCTTCATCCTTCTTTTACTGCTCCTTGTTAGTGGCCCTGATAACTGTACAAGTTAGGAGGACTTTCTGTTTGAACCTGTTGGTGTAGGGTGGGGTTAGGAAGTGCTTGGCTATGAACGAGTAGGTTGACTTTGCTAGGATAGAGGAGGTCCTTTAAGGGACAGTGTCATAGGTTTCATTTGATGCAGCAATCTTCTTGTTGTTATTCATTTTGCTTCTTCTCACAACTGTTACACCTAGCTCACCATGTCTTGCTTCCTTTCTTGTTTGACCCACATACATGTCTTGGCATTGTGCCCAAAACATTTACATTTGCTGTACCTATTGGTGGATGACCTTCTTTCTTTCCTTTTCTCACCTGCCTCCTTCCCTTTCTACCTAGGAGGTCTGCCAGTCTTCCTTTTCATGGATGGGGGCTCAATAAAGGTAAATCTACTTTAGGCCATTATCAGGGCCTAAGATTGGTATGATGTTCAAGCCATAAGCAAGCCAAAACCTCTTCATAGAATACCAGTCAGTGACATAAGATTCAGGTGACCCTCTATTATGCAGGATTGTGCTAATTGCATGTTTACAGGGAATCCCACTCATTTCCCATTGTCCACAAACACAGGTTCTTCTGCTTAAGGACACAACTGATTATGACCTTCATGTATCTCATACTCACCCTTACCAGTAGTGAAGACTCTACAAGTCCTAGACTTAGCAGCTGGAACTTTTAAGAGTTGAGAAATATTTAGACAAATACCATTTTTATTTCAACTCTGTGCACTCTCTTATCACACTGCTAGTCTAACCACATTGAGCCTCCTTATACCTACAAAATATAATTCAGTCAAATAATTTTTTATTTCAATTACTAATATATGAAAGGAGAAAACAGACATTTGAAATTACCTTCAGACAATGTCAGCATAGGCTTACATCTATCAGCCCCAAGAGTTGAGTTGAATGGCTCAACACAATTTGATGTATTCTCTTATAAACATAGGGTTGGATCAAACTTGTGCCTAGGCCATCTTTATTGGGCTCCTAAGTTATGGAACCATTGAACTGCACCCATGCCTACGTCTCTTCTCAATCTCTATATGGCTTTCTTGAGGGTGAAATATGAGTATGCATTATACACTCTCTAGAACAACATGTACATCAAAACTCCAAGATCATCTTTCTTGAAGTTTGCACATAGATGTCTATAATAGTACCTTCTCCTTACTCTTGGCCAAATTTCACCTAAAGCTGGATCTACACCTTATAAATAGAGTCATGAAGAGTCCGTTTGACATAGAAATTAAGTATTATGGATATTAGTAAATAGTTAGTTATGATACCTTTTGTCTGTCTGAAATTATTTTCCACTAATCATCAATTGCCTCCTACCAAGCATACCTCAAGTGATAGAAGAAGAATAACCATGTGGTTGTTGTTTCTGAGTCAAGCATATCATGAGTATAGGGAACAATTCATTGTTCCCACATAAGACAACTACAGATAGTGAGACTCCCCAAGAATTCCTCTTTAAATGAGTACTATTCACATCAAACAACCTTCTACAACCTTAAATCAGCCTTGAATTGTGCAGTAAATGAAACAAGTATCTTGTTGAACACTAGGGGCTTTTCAATGATGCTATCCTTCTCCTTCACTGTCTCCTTCCAAACAATATGTTTAACACTGTCTGGATTAGTTTGCTTTACAATGTCATAGTAAGCAATTAGTTTACTATAAGACTCATTATGAGCACCTTGGAGTTCAATTAAAACCACCTTCTTCATGCTGTATAGAGAACTTTTTCTTAGTAAAATGCCATACCTTTCAACTAGCAACTCATTAAGAGAATTAGCGGGCATGTCAGGATTTGCTTTTATGTCTTCCTTCATAACTCTAGACACCCAATCCATAGTTGCCAAAGGATCATGTCCTTCCAACTTGGACATGTGTGGTTAGGGTTCCTTAGGGTTTTTATTACCCAAGTCATAGCATGAAGCAACCTACTTGTATGAATCCTCCACTCACAATCCTTAAAACCACATACAATTGTAAATCTCCTAGGATCTAAATGTATTACAACATAGGTAACTCCCTCTTGAATGCAATATGTGTTAAGCACAGTTCTGAAGTGCTCTTATCCATAAAGATCATCCAAGGCTTTAGTTTTATACTACCAAATTTCTCATTCTCACTTAACTCCCCATTTTTATATTACTTGGAAAAGTAATCATCATATTCAGGATGTTCCCATGCATTCTCCATAAATAGCCTCATAGCTATCAGCTACACATTACATCAACACCTCAAAATCTAGTTCATCTAAACTCTCATCATCTAGCAGAGGAGGCTCACTTTACTCAGATTGCTCATAATTATCATCTACTGAGTCGCCATCTTCTAAATCATTATTTTCTAAGTTTTGATCTCCTTTATGGTTAGAGCCTGAGAGCATACTATCCCTAACCCTGGTGTTATACCTACAAGGTAATGAGCTACTGCTAGGATAAGGGGATTGGGAAGTGGAGTTCTGATTTAGAGCAAATCACATTGACTCAAATAGTGTTCTCTTAGCCTTTGGAATGTAAAAACCTTTCCTTATTGCAATACACCTAGGAATTTCCTTCCAGGAGGCGAGAAGGTAGATGATGATGCCTGTTGTTGTGACTGCTGAGAGGAAACATTATCTTTTGACACAGACTTATGTGAGTTTTCAGCCACGGGGGATATTGCACTACTATTTAAGCTGACATCAACAACAGTAATATCTTCACTTTTTGAAAACCTTGTGCTTCTTCTAAGAGTAGAAGAAGTCACAAGAGAATGAGAAGTACCAGCAGTATGGGTGGAAGAAGTACCAACACTATGAGTACCAGCACCATGGGTAGGAGTAGGAGAAGTACTTGCAGCAGCATTTGAAATAGGATTAGAAAAGGTGATAAAAGTAGGAGAGGTATGCTTGGTTTTGAGGGTTGGTTCAATTTGGAGATCATTGCAGCTATTCAATCCAGGACTTCTCCACAGTGACACTGAAGGTTGTTATGTGGTAGGCTCGATCAACACATTTAAAGTAGAACTCATTTCTTTTCTTCGAGGTGGCAGCTTGGCCCTACTAGTATTTCTTTATACAGTGGTACAATAGGTCTAGAGTTAAAGCCTTTATTTCCTAAAGGGACATGCTACACAGGTGAGGTAGTAGGTGAAATAATAGGGCTTTTAAACCTAATTTGTTTCCTAATTGGCCTAGCAAGGGTAAGAATCTTGCTAGGATATTCATCACACCCAATATATATGTCAATAACCCTTTACTACATTTTCCCATACAATTCAAGCATATTAACCAAATCCTTATCATAGTCTAACTAGTAACTCTTCATATTTGTAGCATAACACAGGGTAAGATACTTTGGCAATTCAAAACCTTTCCTTTTTGCCTTCTCTTCTAGTTCATTAATGTAACACCCCCAGCCCCTACGGCCAGGAGCGTTATGTTTTCTTACTTCCTACCTAATTTCTGGGACGAAACGGACAGAGTTTTCTCTAAAAACTGACCGTTTACATGCTAAAGGCCTTACAATAAACCCCTACAATCAACGGAAGTGTACAATATTTTAAAATAAGTTTAACGGCTACGCGCCGGTGTTCATAACTCAACGAGCAACTCGCTCGGAATACTCAAACAATATAGTTCATTAATAAGGAAGAAATGAAATATACAACTCAACGGTTCACAGAACTGGAGTATTGGGGTTTACATCCCAAAACACAACTAACTTTGACCAAGAAGACATCTAACTAATTCGATGGTTGGCTCACACGGCCATATAGAGCGACCTTTCACTACAAAAATATATCTAATCTGCGACGGAAAATTCGACGGAAAAAGGTCAAATTTCCGACGGAAAATTGTGTTTCCGACGGAAACACCGACGCGGAAAGGGTCGTCGGGATTCAGCTCGTCGCAGTTTTTATTCCGACGGACTCCGACGGAATCCGACGGAATTTCCGACGGAAAAAACCCGTCGGAAATTCCGTCGGATACTGTCAAGCAGAAACTGCAGAAAACAGTGGCAGGAATTTCCGACGGAATTTCCGACGGAATATTCCGTCGGAATTTCCGTGGGAAATTCCCAAAAAATTTTTTTTTAAATAATCCGAATTTTTTTTGAAATTATCCGAAATTTCGACGGAATTTCCGACGGAATATTCCGTCTGAAATTCCGTCGGAATTTCGGATAATTTCAAAAGAAAAATTTTGTTTTCCGAAAAGTTTGTTTCTAAATTTCAAAAGTTCTCAAAATAAAAAACAATTAATAATAAGTTTCAAATCTGCCAATAAAATGTGCTTAATTAAATATTAAGTACAACATAAATTAAATATTAAGTACAACATATATAAATATCAAGATATATAAATATTAAGTACAACATATAAGTACAACATATATAAATATTAAGTACAACATATATAAGTACAACATATACGTTGTTTTAGATGTACACGCAGATTACATAAATTACACGAATATCATATCAGCTAATCAGAGTCAGATAAATTTGTGGGATCATCATCATTGTCATTTTGAGAGTCCTCTTCATCATCATCAGCGTTCAAGTCGATGTGGCTGGAAGAACCTGCACTTTGACCTTTGAAAAATCTGAAAACTTTTTTCAGCATGCGCTCTGTCTTCCCTTGTTTCTTGGTTAGTTGAGTTATAGCCTCTGCTTGCTTCGCTATGCTCTCACTGAGGAGTTGCGCTTGCTCTCTTGGATCAAAATGCTCTGCTGATGAGTGACGTGCAGCTGCGATGGTAGCTGATTTCTTCAACTTCATCCCCTCCGTACCAAAACCGTATACACGGCCTTTCTTGTCCAAATTTTCTTTAATCCAAAACTCTTCTTGGGTCATAGGTGACAGTTGGGAGCTCCCTTGAGTTGCAGCTTGAGAGTACTCCTGCCATTTGTTGTGATAGTCTTCCTGAAAATTTTCACAAATGAATAAGTGTCATACTAAACCTACAATTGTAACATATGTTTCATCTCTGAATAAAATGTGCCAAATTGAACTTACAAATTTTTTTGCAGATTTTTTATCCACAAACGTTTTGTCTTTCACCTTGCAGTGGGTGTCCTTAAACAATTCCTCACATGTGGGTTCCCTACCTAATGTTTTGGCCTAAAGAGAAAAAAAAAAAGTAACCAGCTATTAAATATAAAACAAGGATGAGAACCCTAACTCATACCATACATTATATATAAGAAATACGCTTTTTAATAAACAAACAATCCTTACCAGTTATAATAAGAAATACGCTTTTTAATAAACAAACAATCCTTACCAGGCGTCTTTTCCTTTCACTAATCGGAATTGAGCCACATGTATGTAACGAAGGACCAAAACCTTCAGCATCACTCAATCGATTCTTTTTATTTTGTTGGCTCAATTTCTTGAACTTGTCATCCTCAGTCCAATGTAAAAGCATCTCATTCCAAACACTAGGTGGTAACCACTTCGGCTTTTTGCTGTACTTTCTGGCATATCCAAGAATGTCCCTAAGTCGAGCTGCCCCTCTGTACTCAAAGTTACGCCGTATCTGAGTTTCATTGTCTGGATGCCAGTAGTAGTGTTTCTGTGTCAAAGTTGAAGTATATTAGTAATTGAACATCTCAAACAATCAAATGCCAACTTTGAAATTCGTTGTACAGAAAATTAACCTTGAATTCATTGAACCATATATCTCTATGAGATTGTGGAACTTCTCCCCACGTGGTCCAAGCACGTGGGTACTTACCTGCAAAGCTTTCCACAATTTTCTGAATTACACCCTGATATGGAACAAAACTAAGAACAAAAAAAGAATTTGTTAAAAGTAATTACTGTAGGCAATAAAAAAATATGATTAGTGAAGAAGTTATAAAATTTGTAATGAACTAACGTGTCACCATCGGGTTGTAAATATATCTTATTAATGGTGCTTGCAGTTTCACTATCAGGTGCAGGACTGTGTCTATCTCTTCCTACCCCTTCATTTTGGACTGCTTCGTTGTGCACTGAGTGGCTTGGCATTCTAGGTTGCCCCATCATCTGATTACCGTTAAAATGTGGACTAACAGTGCCAAACTGTTGATAAAGTAATGCAACCGTTCGGACAACAATCAATTTCCTGAACATCCATACCTAAATCTCTCACTTTTCTGAGTTGCTGATGATAATTTTTTGGAATGCCACTTTCAGAAGGGCATATGTCTTTCATCAGGTCAACAACTTCATTGAAACAACGTTGAGACATGTTGTTCCCCGATTTAATACTAAGCAGTCTCACAGATGTTTCAAGTTCAGTTATGTTGCACCCTTCATATAACGGTTTTTGGGCAGACTCAAGCATAGTATAAAATGCCTCAGGATTTGCGTCCTGATGGCTACTCATGTTTATTTCATTAACTTAGAAGGCAGCATGAAGCATGTTCTCCATATGATTATGATCGGTGTGATCGTAATCAAAATTCATAGAATGTGAAGTACTTGCACCCCCTGCTTCCGAATTATCTTCTTCCCCATGACTTGTCCAATACCAATAATTCTTCACAAACCCCTTTCTATACAAATGAGACTTTACAACATCAGGTGTAAAATATTGCATATTTTTGCACTTCGCACATGGACATCTATAAACTCCATTAACTCTATACTCATCTTGATTTCGTGCAAATTCATCAAACATATTAATTCCCATCAACCACTCATCTCTAAGTCCATGTCCATTAGGATTTCTTCTTCTGTACATCCATTGACGATGCAACGGTCCATCCATATCTTCCTAATATAATTGCCTTAAATGTTATGTAAACTACAACCAATTATAATAAACATTTTTTAGAAATCTATTTAACCAGCTCAACATATATATATATATATATATATATATATATATATATATATATATATATATATATATATATATATATATATATATATATATATATATATTACATAAATATATATTTTATAATATGTTATAATATATACTTAACATTGTTATACTATTTTACTCTATTTGTTCAAATAAATACACTTGATAAACAAACTTAAATTTGAATGTAATTCACATCCATATTTTACGACACAAATAAAGTACATAGAACACATTATAAAAAATTAAATCAAACCTCAAAAAACATTCATGGCTTACATATTTAACATTTTATAATGGACAAACTTGTTGCACTTAAATTATTCACTTTAATAAAACATAATATACATGCTTAACATATTTAACATTTTCAAATAACCAAATAATTGTTACAGATCTACATACTTAACATGTTTTACTCCACTTATTGTAATATACATATTTAATAAATTAAATAAAAAATAAATTATTCAAACTAAACAAATTACAAAAAATTAAATCATACCTCAAAAAACATTCATGCCTAACATATTTAACATTTTATAATAAACAAACAATTATTGCAGATCTACATACTTAACACGTTTTAGTTCACTTATTCTAATATACATATTTAATAAATTAATTAAAAAACTAACGTTATTCAAATTTATATTCAACGGATAAAATAAATTATTCAAACTAAACAAATTATAAAAAATTAAATCATACCTCAACAAACATTCATGCCTAACATATTTAACATTTTATAATAAACAAACTTGTTTCATTTAAATTATTCACTTTAAGAAAACATAATATATATGCTTAACATACTTAACATTTTCGAATAACCAAATAATTATTGCAAATCTACATACTCAACACGTTTTACTTCACTTATTCTAAAAAACTAACGTTATATAAATTTATATTCAACGGAAAAAATAAATTATTGAAACTAAACATTCATGCCTAACATATTTAACATTTGATAATAAACAAACTTGTTTTATTTAAATTGTTCACTTTAATCAAACATAATATACATGCTTAACATATTTAACATTTTCAAATAACCAAATAATTATTACAGATCTACATACTGAACACGTTTTACTTCACTTATTCTAAAAAACTAACGTTATATAAATTTATATTCAATGAGAAAAATAAATTATTCAAACTAAACAAATTATAAAAAATTAAATCATACCTCCAAAAACATTCATGCCTAACATATTTAATATTTGATTATAAACAAACTTGTTTCATTTAAATTATTCATTTTAATAAAACATAATATATATGCTTAACATATTTAACATTTTCAAATAACCAAATAATTATTACAGATCTACATACTTAACATGCTTTACTCCACTTATTCTAACATACATATTTAATAAATTAAATAAAAAACTAACGTTATTCAAATTTATATTCAACGGAAAAAATAATTATTCAAACAAAACAAACATGTTTCTGCTAATTTTCATATACCCGAAAAATGAACATCACATATCAAATTAACACAACTTGAAAGCGGAACAATTCTACTAACCTTCGCACACCCGAAAAATCAATCTGATTACAGACGGTGACGACACTAGCGGTGGCACTGGCGGCGACAAAACGTGAAAAACAAAGACCGTAAAAATTATCAATTAACTTAACAATTTCAATTTCAAACAATAAATTAAGCAAAAATATCACTTACCGTTAAATTTTTCGATGATCAAAACCTTGAAATCTCACTTTCTCTCTCTTCCTCCTCCTCCCTCTCTCCTTTTTCGAACACTTTCTCTCTCTATTTCTCCAAAAACCGATCGAAATCTCACCCCTCCCCCCCAATTTAAAGCCGGGCAAACGGGGTCGAGATCCGCGCGGAATTCCGACGGAATTACCGACGGATTCCGACGGAATTCCTTCGGAAATTCCGTCGGAAATTCCGACGAAGCTCCGCCCCGACGGAATTCCCGTCGGAATTTCGAATTTCCGACGGAACTCCGTCGGAAATTCCGTCGGAATTCTGGAATTCCGACGGAATTTCCGTCGGAATTTCCGACGGAATATTCTTCCGTCGGAAAATTCGTCGGAAATTTAATTTTCCGTCGGAGTTCGTCTGAAATTCCGTCGGTTTGTCTGCAATTTTTCCGACGCTGTCTGACGCGTCGCTTTGTCCGTCGGAGTTGAACTACGTTTTTGTAGTGTTTATACCATATGTATTACATGAACTAGAATACTTGTTTACAAATGTTTACAAATTCTAGGAATACATTGCATGACTTTGTTAAACACGTAAAATCCCTTCAAATGGGCACATATGACACCTTGCAAGTAAGAATGGATTCCATCTTGACATAAGTGACTTGGCTCCTATTTGTCGTAATGCAGACCTAGGGAAAAAGGAAAAAGAGTAATGGGATGAGCAACTACACGCTTAGTGAGTATTCCCCGATCCCTTAAAACCAGAACCGTTGTAGGCAATAATACTCATAATAGTCACATATCACGTATTCATATTTTACTATCATATTAGGCATTCTTAAATCCTCAAGGATGGATCACTATCCATGAATTTCATTTTTAGCCGTTCAAACTCATTTTTAGGCCCCTGAATTCCTTAACTAACAAGTACTTAAACACATAAGCAAGCATCCAGGACTAAGCACAGAAACTTTCTTTCATAGATTAAGCATAGGGATCTTTCTTTTTCATAAACATAACTACTTAGTATTCCATTCAAACTGTGCATGAAACCTCATTCATATGATGTGCCCATAAGGTTATCTCTTTTCATAATCATATTTTTCTTGGCATTTCATTCATATGATATGCATAAGACACACACATTTCAAGTCTCATTCAAATCTCATTCATAGGGTATACATGAAATATGCTCATGAGGCTCTCTTTTTCATAATCGTATCTTACTTAGCATCTTATTTATAAGTTATATTTGGAGTATGCACATAACGCTTTATTTTCATCAGCATACATTACTTAGATCTCATTCATATGATATGCACAAGTCATGCATAGGAAGCTTTCTTTCTTTTTACTGAAAACACTTCATTTAGTCTCTTGAGGCACATAAAAACTCTTTTCTTAGCCTCTTGAGGCTCATATTCTTTAAAAGAAATCTCTTTTGTATCGGTTGCATAGTGACCTTTATAAGCTTTTCACATTTCATTCATCTGGCCTCTTAATAGCCCATAAAAACTTTCTTTCTGAAACACTTGAAATGGCGTAATGTCGATTGCTTTTCTTCACTCATTAAGGAAATACATTTGGCATAAGATCATTACAGGGTGCTGATTGGGTGAGATTTGTTCTCAACCCCATAGTGAGACCTAACGCTCACGCTTAAGCTCTTACTCCTGGGACGGCTACATATAACATATCGGACCATTATCCTCATCAGGGTCTTCTAGGGTTTCCTAGTACCAAAACTTATCCCCTAGGCTAACATCATTCATATCATATTGTCTGAAGCATATTATCTTAGCCAATTTAAAACGTATGGGCCATAACGGCTAATCAGTTTGCTGCTTTTCACAACGAAATCCTTTATTATACAACTCACGCCTTTGTAAAACTCTTTAGGGATTCCCTCTTTCAAGCGAGTTCACTCCCAAAACTGTATTCATTTATTTAAAACAGGCCATCATGTACTAATAATTATGGCTACTATTATTTTAAAACATGAAATCCTTCTTTTTCAAAACTCACCCTTATGCAAATAATCAAACTTAATGACATAGAAAGGGGAGGGGTGTATATGTACACATTCAAACACTTCATAATTCAACTTAGCAATATGAGCCACACACGGCTTCACAATCCACACGATTGCGGTTAATTCACAACCCAGGCTCCTTCCTCACATAGCAACCGACCACAAAGAACCTCAAACTCTCATTAACTCCACCTCAAGCCATCCGAATACCATATTGGTTTTCAATTCAATAATCATAACTTACTATCATGGAAACTTAGAAAGAGACGCATAATAGGATTTATGCACGTACCTGGGCAAGCAGCACCATCCAGCGGTGCATTACTGCAAGCATATATATATATATATATATATATATATATATATATATATATATATATATATATATATATATATATATATATTATATATATATATATATATATATATATATATATATATATTATATATTATATATATATATATATATACACACATACCACATTTACGTATACATTTATAATGCCTTAGCTTGAAAGAATACTTAACGAACCAACTAAACTAATCAAACATGAATCTTATCGCATTCTGCGTGTTCATTTATTATTTCGAAGTCACGGTTCAGGTATAAACTAGCTAATCACACAAGTGTCGATTCCAAGCACATTCATTTCTTTTCGAAGCTATTAATCGAGCATGAATTGACTAAGTGTACACATATCGATTATAAACATTCATATTCCACTTTGAAGTTATTAAACGAACATGAATTAACTAAGCGTACATGTATCGATTCTAAACGTTCACATTTCATTTCGAAGTTATTAAACGAACGTAAATTAACTAAGCGTACATATATTGATTCTCAACATTCATATTTCACTTCGAAATTATTAAACGAACATGAATTAACTAAGTATACATGCATCTAATCTAAATAGGCATATTTCATTTCGAAGCTATTTTTCAGGCATATATTAACTAAATATATTTGAATTGATCATAAACATGTATAACTCATTTCGAAGCTACTTGCCAGGCATGTATTAACTAAATATACTTGAATCGATTCTAAACATGCATAATTCATTTTGAAGCTACTTTTCAGGGATGTAGTAACTAAATATACTTGAATTGATTCTAAACATACATAACTTATTTCAAAGCTACTTTACAAGCATTTGTTAACTAAACTAACATATATCGATTTAAGGCATCGTTAGGTTATTTCGAAGTCACTTTCAGGCATAGACTAACTAAACTTAACATGCATCGATTTAATCAACTGAAACAGAACATACATAATCCCAATCGATCTGACTAATCCTAAACTCACATGCAACACAACTTAAAGGTTAAAACAATTTCGAAACTACTAATACTTAGGAGGCGAGAAACACCCACCTGGACTCCAAGCTTACGACCCGTTCTAAGGGCTTTGGCTCGACTTTGAAGGCCGAAAAACCTCAATTCTCGACCCTTGGCTTGCTGACCACTCGATCAGACCCCTAACCCACGCCCAGAACACACTAACAGACTCCAAAAACGTCTAACCCTCGCTCGTTGATTCGAGTGCGTGGTGGACAATTGATGCAGCAATTCACTCCCAAATTATTGAGGGATTGGAGTAACTAAAAGCTAGATTGCATGGCCAAGCATGGGTACGCTTTCGACGCCCCAAGTCGTTGCACAAACCCACCAAAATCGCGGCAAAATCCTTCGAATTTTGCCCAGATTTCACAGCTAAGGGTTCGTTTGCTGGTGGGGAAGGTTGAATGTGAGGAATTCCGAGATGGGTTGAGGAAAAATCAATTGAATTCGGTGCTTGAGGCCATGAGTGTAGAGAGAAGAAGAAGGAGATGCTGAAGGAGAGAGAGACACGGGAGTTCGGGGGGTTCGCGAGGCAGAGGAGGAAGAAAAGGGGGCCTGGCGAAGTTACTAAAGCGCCCCTCCTTTCTAACCCTCTTTTCTCCCTTTTTTGGGTTCCAAGTTGTTCAATAATCAACACCGCTAGTATAATCTCACACCTTATATTCTAAACCCGAATCGATAATTCAATCTTTCCTGGATTACTCGATCCCAAATGTGTAAAGGTTCGACTTAATAAACATCGAACTATATGTAAGGTCAACAACCTAATCGTATTCGGGAAACGACTGAATTAAACTTTCGGTACAATTAAATGGTGCAATTTAGTACGAATTAAATTTAAAATCAATAATAACAATAATAATTCTTTTTAATAAAATTATCATTCATATAAGCGCATCAGTAATAATTTAACTCATATAGTTACTAAAATACGAATATAACGTAACAAAGGCAATATAATCAGCTTAACGAAAAATAAAAAATGCGGTGTTACAATTAATTACATTCATAAGTAGGGTTTTATCAACATCATAGATCAATGGGTATCTTTAACATTTTACCAATAAAATTCATGGTCAGAGTGAAGTCTTTCATTTCTACAAAATGTACATTCCAATTTCAACAATTTGCAATCCATTTACCAGGCACAACAATGCACTTACACGTTTGTGAATTTAAACATGCAAATGCAACAATGTAATCTCAAAATCCCTAATTTTAGAAACCCTAATTTTGGAAACTCTAATCTCAATTACAAACCCTAGTTTCACAAACTTTAATATCCGTTACAAACCCTAATTTAGGAACTAAGCAACACCTTGTCAAAATCCCTAATTTAGAAACCTATTTTATTATTTACAAACCCTAATTAGATAAGTTCATAAATTCGACACCAAGGCAACAACATTTGACGCATACCAAAGAAAAGCAACAATTAACAACAACAATATCAAATTCATACCTAATATTCACTCTAAATTGTCATCCATGCTCATCTTGTCACTCTAAGCCTTCGACTTCATTTATCTCTTCAACCTAGTTGCAAGACTTACCAAATTTTGACTTTCCACATTCACAAAGAAGATTTTAGTGTCGATGAATGGGAAAAGGAAGGGAATGAAGATGAAGACAAGCTACTTTTTAGATAGCCAATAGAAGGGGTGAGAATTAGGACAATGTAGTTGCCAAAGTAAATGTCGAGAGGGGGGTGAAGAAGGGCATAAGTGCATAACGGGCAAAACAACGAAGTTAACGGCCAACAACCTCATATAATGGTAAGTAGAAGAAAATGATACATTAAGTAGACAGAGTAAATTGACGGATTGATCACATGTTATGCGGATAGTGTCTGCAAGTGAAAGTCTAATAAGGCCCTAAAAATATGAACCGTTGATAGCTTTTTAGTTGTAAAATTTGATGTTTGCTTCAATATTGGTGTAGTGTCACAGATTTGTATTTGTGCCTTTTAAAAAATCTTCGATTTTGGGTGAATGATGTCTGCCATTTTCATTGCGTATCTTATCACTTGGTGTTGCCAAATATTAGCACAACTTCACAAACAACCACTAGGTTTGAATATATAACACCACTATAATGTATTATAAAAGACATCAATTAAGTTAATGAGTAAAATCCCCAGGAACTATATCAAGTTTTACCTAAAAACCTATTTTTATCCTCATTTTTCACATCTAATGGCCTCACGATTATGCTCATAGGAAAAAAAAAAAAAAAAAACCCAAAGGAGACATTTCTATTGGATCATGCGATGAGCACCAGAATCATCAGGGGACTCGCAAAACTACCATGCATGGTGTAATCCCAGTGTTTCAGATCATCAATTGCTAGTTTCACCGAAGGCACTTAACAAAATTGATCTCATTAGAAAAGGAGGCCTTATGATAAAAATTTTAGGAGGCCTATGATAAAAATTTTAAGGATGAGGAAGGTTAAATAATAATAATTTCAAAATATTGTGATGTAAATATGATTTACCTAAACTTGGCAAATACTGCCCCAAGTCAAATTCACCCGAAAATTTTTGGTTTTGAATATGATTTTCTTGACCCGAGTCCGAAATAAACTGAACCCGAAAAGTTTGTAAATTAGCGGGTTAAACCCGACTCAAACCAGAACTTGCCCCTTCGATATGAACATTATATCCTTATTTTTAATTTTTATTTAAGTTTTCCCTTTTGGTTATCCATTATATTGAACCGTTTAGAGACACGTTATATAACTACCGCATCCCCTCACAAATGAAACATTAGTACCCTTGCTTTTGCGACTCCATTATCATAAAATAATATCATACGCAACTAATAAATTGGACAACTTTATGGATATGAAATGATGTGAAGTAACTATCTCCTCTTGAGAAAATCAAACAGGATGAGACAGATACTGAAATTCATTGGTCATATCATTATATTTTTTGGTGAAATTAATATGCCTAATATTGCTTTAGATAAATTACTTTGTAAAAATCTAAATTTTTTATGTTATAATTAAAACATAATATCTTGTACTTCTATAATTCCGTTTTGTTTGATTTCCATTATAATTCGCCTTTAACTACAATGCTAATAGTAGGAAATGGGCCGGCCGTATTCGTAATACAATCAACCTCTTAATGAAGTGAACGAATTAGGCAATGGTTGGATTGGTTAACAAGGATATCGAAATGGGTTATTAGCAGGCTAAACCGGTCTGACCAGTTAGCTTACTTTACACATGTTAGCTCATAAATGACCCAACCCATTATTGAACTTATTTTAATGTATGGGGCCAACCTGCCTAATCTAAAGGGGACACAATTCTTGGGCTACCCATACATGGTGTTTATAACATAATAAAAAGTTTGAATATTTTTAATATTCTTCTAAGAAATTATAATTACCATGCATTTTTATTATATAGTGACAATTTTAGGCAATAAATGTGCTCAGTTTTTAATTTTTGCAAAAGAAAAATAACTAAAAAAAGGGGTCAATTCGAAGCCCATAAAATTGAAATATACTTGCACATATTTTACTTGAACTCGAAATACACCAACCTATATTTTAAACAAACCCGAATATGTCCAATCTATATTTAATCCATCCACCCAAATTAGTAGGTCTAAATTTACCTAAATATGGCGAGGTATATGATAATAATTCCTAGAAGTTATACCAAGATTTACCAGAAAACCCACTTTTATCCTCTTTTTTACATCTAATTTAATGAGCAATCCGCATGAAAAATCCAAAGGGGATATTTCTCTTGGATCAGGCAATGGTATTACTATTGTCTACTAACCAATACGAAGCCCTGAGTTGAAAGTTGTGAAGCCTTTGAATCTTTTCAATTCGGTTGCTGAAGAACCACCCATTAAAGTGAAATCGCACGCCCAATTCAAGGCATTATTTGACTTTTTTTGCAACCTTTGCATCAAATGGGAAAAAGGGTCAGCATTTTTGGATGCTTGATTAACCGCCCCCACCACGTGTTTGTAAACCTAGTAAATTTCATTGGCTTCTTCTCCTACGTGTTGAACTCACCCCCATGCATGCATGCATGCATGCATCAATATATGCATGGGATATAATACTAGCTTTTAAGAGAAATATGAATCCTCCTCTTCGGAAACGTACGTAGGCCCTATTATCCTGGATTAAAGGGATGATTGGTGTCAGTTTTTCCCCCTTTCTTTTATTTGTTTATAAAAAATCTTCTCTTTGTGACTATTTGATTTTATCTATTTTGAGTTGGTCTTACTCCTTTTTTGGACCATTCATGGTCCAAAAATGTGTCATGATCAACATGTGTTGGTGCAAACTAAATGACTTTCATGTTATGTGTGAAGAGTGTCTTTCAAGTTATCTAGTATTTACCTTTGGGACCTGAATTTAGTTTAAACCAAAAAAAAAAAAGGAAGAAAGAGAAAAGAGAAGTGGAATGGATCGACCTTGTGATTCATTTTCCATGGAGATGGTGTGTAGAGCTGTAGATGATATGTACTTAGAGTAACTGGATTATAAAAATATTGAGGCAATTCTACTCGTAATCTAAGCGTAGTGTTAGGTTAAATCCTTAAGGGTCCCTTCGCCAGGGGAGGGAACAAAGAAAACCCTCAAATAAAAAAGGGTAATAATGCACCTTGTTAACTTCAAGTTAAAGCTAATAAATGATATAAGGTTCATTGTGTATTTGTTTGAGCATCCAAGGTGATTCTGTATGTCCCCTTCTTTAACCAAAGAAGAGCCGGAAAAAAATTGGGTTAAGCAAGTTATATCCAATAGAGGCAACTTAATAATAATTGGCTTACCCCCCCCCCCCCCAAAAAAAGAGGTATCTAATAATCAAAAATGATTATGATATATATCTTGTAGCAAATATTTTTTAAGTGTCTTGTCTTGATTAAAAGCAACATATTAAATGTTTTCATATCACCAATTGTTTAATTATTAGAATCAATTATGAAGAGTAAAGCTCTAATATTTGCTTGCTATGCTAACAGATACAAGATGACACTTTAATTCGATCAATCCATCCGCGAAAATATATCCTATGCGTATTGTTCTAATTGTGAAAAAATAAATAAATAGATGATTTTTCACAATAGTACCTTCCATTATTCAATCATATCATTTTTAAAAACAAAAATTAGTATATTATAATATAATTTGAAGTCCAAATAAGATACTTAATAGGTATTTTATAACAAGATATTTATTATTTTGTAACTAAAATATATAGAATAGTGACAAATACGCAACAACCAAATTAAAAAGACTGAGAGGATATTTGTGGAAATTTAGCCAGACATATACATCTAATTTTTGCGCACAGTGGTAACTGGATATGGTAATGAACACTTACAACTTGTATCACACTTCTTTTTTGTTCCAAAATATTTTCACAAAATTCTTTTTTGTGAGTTTCTTGGAATCAGCCTCTCTACGGGTAGGAATGCTGGTAGAGGTAAGGTTGTCAATAGTTGGATCTCCCCAGAACCCGTAAAAGCGAGACTCACACTGAGAGGTGGTGGTGGTGGTGTTGTAATCTGCAACAATGAAAAGGGGGAAATCCTCTGTATTCTAAAACATTATTTTATGTGTGACTTTCAGCATTTATTTACTCGACTCGGCCCTAAATTGAAATCTTGAAAATTTCTATGTAACGACATTTTTGTCAAATGCAAAAAAATGCTAAGCTAATGTAGATGGAACTATCTAGAACTCTGGTGACCACAACTATTCTATGAGAACTTTTACTACCTGAAGTAAATTACATCCATACAATAGTATTTCACTTCCTAGGCAAGAAACATTTCACTCAAAATGAGAATAGGAGCAACTTTCAGGTTGGCTAAATTATTATTCACCCTTATATATATTGAAGGTCATTATAGATGTATCCTTTTTACAGTAACTTTAAATATGACAATATTAAACAAAACTTACCACCAAGTCACTATAAATTAAAAATAGAGGTAACCTTACTTCTAATAACTACTCGATCAAAACCACATTAACACTTTGTCTCACACCTTTTTTTTCTCAATATGTGTAGCATACTCTCAAGAGTCACATCAACATATATATATTAAAAAATTAATATACGACAAATATACACATGAAAAAATATATATACGTGGACAATAAAAACATGTGCTCTTGAGAGCATATAAGAAACCTACATGCACCTTAAAAAGATGATGGCAACATAATTAGTGCCTTTATAAACCCCTTCACCCCTCCCCTCTTCCCTCGGTGCTTCGTAGCTTCATCAGAAAAACACAGACTCTTCCCCCCCCCCCCCTTTCTCTCTCTCTCTCTCTCTCTCTCGCTAACTCATGTTTTCATATAATCCCTAATTCCCTTTTTTCTCTTCTCATAACTACATTTCTCCTTCAGATTCTTGTGCTCATCAAATCAGCAAAATTCACTTGTGGGTTTTTGTTTTCCATTTCTGTTTGCCGGCAACCCTTTCTTTTTTTTCCCCCCTTTTTTTAACTGATCATCACGTTCCCTGAAGAGCCCTTAACATGTTTAGTCTAGAGGAGAAGCAAATTTTAAACGGATGCGCCAACCCCTTGGGTGCTCGAACCCGTTACCCCGATCCGCTTGGCAACAACAGCTTCGACTCTGATGACTTCGAGTCGGATGAGTTCCGGATGTATAGCTTCAAGATCAAAAAATGCCCCATTAACCGGACCCATGATTGGACCGTATGCCCATACGCTCACCGGGGAGAGCGGGCCAGGAGGCGGGACCCACGCCGCCTCCCCTATGTGGCCCTAGCCTGTCCTGAGCTCCGGGCCACGGGCGGGGCCTGCCCGAGGGGCGAACTCTGCCCGTACGCCCATGGGGTGTTCGAGTACTGGCTCCATCCCGCCAAGTACCGGACCCGGGTCTGCACCGCCGGTGAGCACTGCACCCGCCCTGTCTGCTTTTTTGCCCACTCGCCAGAGGACCTCCGGCCCGAGCAGCCAGGCCACCTTTCCAAGTGGGCCCGGCTCGCCCTCCGAATGGATGCCGAGGCCCGAACGGACAGGTCGGCCCACATTGGTGCCCCTAGCAGTAATGGTGGGCCTGTGTCAAGTGTGACTAGTCATAACAACCTGGCATTATTAGACCGTTCTATTAGTGGTACAAGTGGTATCAAAGCCGATGATGATAGCCCTAAAGAGTTGCCGCCCTTGGAGTTCTTTGAGAGCCTAAGGAGGCTAAGGATCAATGAGTACTATAACAACATTAATAAAAGTAACAATGTGGATGAGTATGCACCTAATATTGATTGGGTGTGCGATTTACTTGCTGGTTGAATGCATCAAGTGAGATGTTGAAATGCACATTGCAATCTTGAAGGTAAATTTGCATTTAGTATTTTCTTTCCCTTTTCTTTTACGAATCTTTCTTTTTCGATCCCTTTGTCTTTGCTTTCCTTAAACGCTAATTCTTAACAATTTATTTGGATCGAAGGGAGACAGGAGAGGGAAGGGGAGGGGAATGAAGGTTTATTAACTTTCATTTCCCTTGTTTAGAAATATTAAATAAGGGGGAAGAGAAATAGAGGGGAACATTTCACTTTCACTTCCCCATTCCCCTCATTTTTATTTACCCTCAGAATAAAGGGAAAGGAGGAGAAGAGAAGATTTTTAATAGTTCTCTCTACTATTTCCCATCCATCCCTACTCATAACATATCCAAACAGAATGAATATAAATTACCTTTCTTTCCTTTACTTCCCTTTCATTACCTTCCTCTTTCTTCCTCTCCCTTCCCACTCTCTAGTCCAATCCAAACAGTGTGTAAATGAAACTATTTTGCTTTCAAATACTTCATCTTTTTAAATTCTGAAAGTTCGCCCGGTAACTTTTTTTGTCAGTTTTTTCACTGTTTGTGAGACCATAATTCTATTCAAGACATATATCTCTTAAGATCTGAAATTTGTTATTTATGGGTATCAAAATAAGATTGCAATTAAATTAAATGCAAAATCAGGACTTTGGTTTTCATTGTTTTTTAACTAAAACTTAATTATTTTTGTTTAATGAAATCTTAATCTAGATCTACACGGTCCAACGCTTTTGCAACACCAAAACCAAATAAAAAATTAAAGTGAAAAATTGGTTTGAGGTTGAAATATTTAGTACATCAATTTTATCAGCTGCTATCCCTTCCCTATTTTTTTTTCTCCGTTTTTATTTTTTGGTTATCTTGTAAACTTAAGTGATGGTTTTGTTTTCTTTAGGGTTGAGGAGGTTCAAGCTAGGTAGGAGTGACACAAGCAGCAAGCCATGATAAACGGCATTAAATTAAACTACAGGCATTGCAGATTCATTTTGTGGCCAGCGAAGGATCAGCCAGTTAATGAGTGCCATGCGATTATCTATATGTTATGTAATATTTATAAATATACAATTCTACCGTGGATTATATCGTGGTGGCATTTTCATTAAAACTTAAATATGTATTTGTGGGTAATTTTATTTTCTTCAGTGTGATTGACATGTCGATCTTATGTACTCTTGTTAAACATTAAACTTATGTACAATTATGTGTATATATAGAGTTTTTACTTTTTGTGAAGAGTTCTATTAATTTCCGTCAAAAAGAGTTGAATCTAATTCCTAGTCCCTCGCATATAACTGCTAAAAAAACAATGTCAGATGAGTTACATACACCTAATGGTATTATTAAATGTAAATATTTATGATAACGTTACATATCCAAAAACAAGGTGATTAATATTCAAGATGGCTCAATCAAGCTTCGCTTCCATTTAGTACGTATCTGTTTGGGCTAATGTAGGAAAATGTCTAATACTTAGGTCAAAACTAAGTGTCCTTTGCAAAAGTCGACAACCTTAGGGAGTTTAACAAAGTATGACTCGTCTATGGGATGCCTTAGGATCACCCAAAAGCAAGCTATCCAAAACCGTGCTCAATTCTAGACTTGAGAGTGAGAACAAAGCTTGAACTTGTGAGACTTGCATAGTATCTTCGACTTGGTTTGGACTAAGGGAACCCTCTTGCTCTACATCAACTCCTAAAGTAAAGAAAAAATAGATAGAGAAGCAAGGCAGACCTATCTTTAATTTCCTTTGATCCAAGGTATTTTGGGGTGCTTTAGGGGTGTCCACTGTCCACTTATATAACTTTACCCTTTAAATGGGCAGACCCATTTATATAACTTCAACCCTTTTACAAGACATAATTGTAAATTTTTTTGGGTCAAAGGTGTCCATAAACACCTCCACCATATACCAAAATCCACCCCTGACCAAAATAAAATAGAGACTCAAAGATATTTATGGGTATATATAATATAAGAGGGTGATCGACAAAGTTCATTTATTATTTATATTTTTTGGGGGCAGGCATATATATGGTTCCTAAAATCTAGGTTTAAGGCGAGCAAACCAAACTAAATACGATAAGGCTTATGAGTTAGGAACAAACCAAATCGATGATCTGTTCTTCTTAGAACACTCCCAGCCGCGGCCATGGAACCCCGTATGTCACTCCCACCTCTTCCATCCAATGGAATGCCTACTACTAAAAAAGGGCGGAATAACGACAGAAAGTGGCGACGAATTTAGATCCGTATCAGAAAGCGACGGAATTGGTGACGGATAATGCACATCTGAAAAATATCAGGTATGGCGACGGACGTCAAGACAGAATACTAGATCCGTCGCCAATTTTTTGAAAGTGGCGAATTTTAAAATTTTTTAAAACACCAGGCGACGTTCCATCACCATCTATTTAAAAAAGAATCAAATCTGGTTCTTCTTCATTTGCTATTCGAAAAAAGAGAGAGAAACGCGAGAGTAAAAGCCGAGAGCGACATCGGAACCCGTCTACCCCCAAGCCCCAAGCGCCAACCTCCGACCACCAGCTTGCGCCGCTGCCGCCACCGCCGCTAGCCGTCCACAGCCGCCGACCGCCTCTGCCACCTGCCGCCCAAACCGCCTGCTTTAGATTGTTTGTTTCTCCCACAATTTGTAGTTATAATTGTTAGAGATTTTTGTATTTCATTATTAAAATTCCATCATTAGTTAATGTTTTGTTAAATCATAAAGTTTGTGTGAAGTTATTGCTTCAATTTGCTTGAATATGTTGCTCAATGTAATTTAGGGTTTAGTTTTGGTAATTTTATTGAAAATGTGATATGTTGGTGGAATGAGATGTTAAAGTTTGAATGTACTATTAGTTTTATGAAATTTGTAAGAATAGAAACTTATTTGTTGAAATATGAAAGTGAACGTATAAAATTATTGGGGTTTATATGTCGAATGTGAAATTAGGTGGAGTTGAAATGAATAATTTATGTAAATAGGCCTGAGTTAAAGGAAATAATTGTTAATGTTGGATGATGCACAACAAAAAAAGTAGTTTTTACCAACATGGATAGTTCCGTTATAATAAGTACATTTGCTATTGGTAAAGCCTTATACCAACAGATATTGGTCTGTTGCTAGACTGTTGGTAGAATGGGATAATAGTTGTAAAGCTTATCGAGGGCTATAAATTTAACCACTATTTCGGTTATTAAATACTTTTTATAGCATAGGGAAGTAGGGATCGATCCACGAGGAAAGATTGCTGTAAAAGGCTAGCTTAATCCTAAATGATTTTTACTAATCCAAGTTATTAAATCTAATTCTAAAATAATTAAAATCTAATGAATAAAAATTTGGAAAAAACACCCAATGATGTTCCTAAATACTCTGGTTTATATTCTGGAAACAAAACAGTAAAAAGCTTTCCTAAATAATTTAGAAAAATAAAATCAGAATAGTAACTGAAATTCTAATTAAAAATCAAAACAGCAAATAATAATCAGAAAATAAATATTAAAAATGTCAAACAGTAACCTAAAATATCATTCTTCAGGTATATAAGCTTATAACTCCTCAATTGTATCTAAATAATTTCAGAAAAATCAAATCAGCCAACTACCACAGAAAATCAATGCAGAATATTAAATCTGAAATTAGAAATAAAATAATCTGCAAAACTATAAATACGAAAATAATCAAGAAAATTACCCTAATTCTAGGACACAATTTTCTGGACTTAACCACACCTAATAATCGTAATTTAACAATTAAAATCGAAATTTTCAGAATTATTAACCTAAAAACCTGCACTTATCAATTTCTCAAAATAATTCTGAAAAATTATCAAATAACTTCCAAAACTTACGAAATTAAATATGGACAGACTAGGACACTATATAAACCCTAGGAACTAATAAAAATCGAAAAAATAACAAAAATAACTATTTTTAGTCTAATTTCTAACAAATCCGGTAATTAAATATTAAAACTGAATATAAATCAATCTAAAATTATAACCACTCTAAAAATCAAAATATAAACTATCTAAAATTAACTAGACACTCCTAAAAGACTATAATTTTGGGGGGGTCTATTGAAATTATATTAAAACTAATAAAAATAGAACAAAATTTATCAAACTAATCAAATTAACTCTGAAAAATAAATAATGATCAAAAGTTGTCAAATCTATGAAAATGTGCTTAGTATAATCTCAATCTACCATGCAAATTAATATTTATCATCAACACACAAGTTAATTTCATTCATGAGTTAAACTGTAGAAGGCATCCACTAGCAGTTCTTCCCCGTTTTTCCTTAGATTCTAGTTTACTTAGGTCCGGCCCTAATATAAACCCTACTAATTTGATAATTTTTATACCAGCGCAAAAATTTAACCAAATTAGAGCATTAAGAATTAGAAAAACATCATTTAACACTTTGTAACCAATTTACCAGCAAATCAATTTAACAAAGATCTAAAGCGATTACCTAATTAAAAGAGATGGGGTTGAGCCATCCATGATTAATTAGGGTGATACCTAAGCTTAAAAGATGATAACTTTTACGTATTATAATCTTCTAAACTATCAATCGAAATTGTATATAATCAACTAGCCTGCATTCTAATCGATTTAACACAAATTTCATAAACGATAAACGCTAATCGCTAAAGAATCATGAATATAAATCAACTAGGCATTAAAGCATAAAACTTGTTTCAAAATATAAATTTAGCATGGCTTCATGAAGATTATACTAAGCATAAAAAAATTACTTACTCATATTAAAAGTAAAATTACACAAATTAACTAAACACTTCATGTTTAATAGTAAACTTAACAAAAATAAGATAAACTAAAATAAAATAATGTAACAAAGAAAAGAAAGAGAGCACTACAATTGGCTTTAGATGATGATGATCGTAGGAGGCTTTGAGGAGAAAGAAGGGTTGCGTGAAGGGGTTGGTTGCCTTGACTTTTATGGAGAGGGGGCCGTGGGTTTTGGTGTGATGAGAAGCGTGGTGATTGAAGATGGGTTTATGCGTTGAGTGTGATTGAAAGAAGAAGAAGGAGATGCGTGTGTGGGTTGATGATGATCTACGGTGATGGAGGATCGTGAGGTTTGGCTTGGTTGTTGGAGATGATAGGCCGCCGTGATAATGGGGAAAGTGTGGGTTTTTATATGTGAGGAGGTGATTATTATATGGAAAGTGAGGGGGTTAGGTTTAGTAAATTAGGGTTTCCTTCCTCTTTTCCTTAGATTTCTTCTTCCTCAAGACTTCTAGCTCTTCATCCAACTCTTGAAACCCTAGCCCAATATAATAATTATGAAAATAATATTTTCCATAAATTATTTATTGGACCGTCTTTTCAGCAAATCGTGTAAAATCGGAGCTTCGACGTCTTGTCTTCTCATTTTTATTTTATTAATCCTAATCCTGAAAAATATATAAAACAAAACCAATTAAACGAAATAATATATGTAATATACTCAAAATAATTATAAAAATAATGCATGATTTTTGACTTAACAAATTCCCCCACACTTAGACTTTGGACGTCCTCGTGCAAAGAAAACTTAGACTCGACCTAAAAGCTTACCCTCTTTCTTTCTTATAAAGTCATGCATAACTATGATGTTCATACTGGCTTTAGCTTGCTTTAGAAAAACAGTTTTACTGAATTAATTAGTTTTTTCCTTCAATCAGTGAATACCTGCTAGACATCCAACTATTCTTAGAGAGTTTATTCATCAACCTCATAACATTTTCATAATGAAATAACAAGATCAATAATTATCCATCTCTTTTTGATTATACATACACCAATCAAGAGGTCGAAAAAGAATTTAAGATGGAAAAATTTGGGCATGGTCTGGCTATAGAGACAATTGAACTAGGTAGGATAGCTTCATTAAATTTGATCCTAAACTTGCCTTGTATTTATTTTCCTCTTCTTCTTTTATTCAAACTCCACTTGCGCACATATTCGAGGCCCATATAGGGTTTTAGAAATTAAGCACTCCTTGTCTCTCACTCACCCGAATAGAGGTGCTGGAGCAAATAATTCATTCTCATCTTATTATTTCTTCATTTTATTGGCTCACTAACATAGGAAGCAAGCTTTCCAGTGGCAGTATTGCCTCAAAGGGTAACACCCAATAGCGCATGCCTCAAAGGGGTACTTGTCATTTCCAATTTTGACTCTCTTTTCTCTTTTATTTCTTTTTCATAGATGAAAAATAGACAAGTAAAATCACAATTTTAATGAGTTATTCAACTAATTCAATAGTCTAGGAGATAGGCTTGGTTATTTGATTACCATTGAATCGGATATATTACATGACCAAATAAAATGGATAATCAAGAGAGTTACTCATTAAAAAGATGTATGAAGATCAACTCAAACTTCTCTAAAAGATAACTATTATACCTAGAAGTCTTCACTTATAAAAGAATAAACTGCAAAATAGCTAAAAAAAAAAATTTTTTTTCTAACAAGCAAGCCTAGCATAAACTCACATCATGCATTATTTATAAGAAAAGAATTTTTTTTTGTTTTTATTTTGTTTTTCGATTTTCTACTTTTTTTTCAGAATAAAAATTGCAGGAATTAAATACAGGATGCACCCCCCCACACTCATGCATTGTCCCTAATGCATGCAAAAAGATAGAATTAATGAAAACAAAAGCAAAAGTAAATAGGAACTTTCCGGAAAACGTTGGGTTGCCTCCCAACCAGCGCCTTTATTTATAGTCTTTGACTCGACTTTATGAAGCTTATGGATCCTCAAGTTGGATCACTTCTATTAAACATACCTGGTCTCCTTCATAGAAATGCTTTAGTCTGTGACCATTCAGTTTAAAAATCTTATTAGTAGTAAAAGATTTAATCTCTACATCACCATGGGGATAAGTCTTTACTACTTCAAAAGGTTCTAACCACCTAGAGTTTAACTTACCAGGAAAAAGTCTCAGTTTAGAATTGAATAACAGTACTTTCTCACCTACTTGAAATTCTTTCCTAATGAGTTTGGCATCGCAAAATGCTTTGGTCTTACCCTTGTAGATGACGGAATTGTCATAGGCTTCTAAGCGTATCTCTTCTAGTTCCTGCAATTGCAATTTACGCTCTTTCCCTGCTAACTGATAATCAAGATTGCATTGCTTCACAGCCCAATATGATTTATGCTCAATTTCTACAGGGAGGTGACACGGTTTTTCAAAGACTAATCTGTAAGGTGACATACCAATTGGGGTCTTATATGCAGTCCTGTAAGCCCAAAGAGCCTCCTCTAGCCTAAGGCTCCAATCCTTCTTATCTGGCTTTAACTACTTTTTCAAGGATGCCCTTAATCTCTTTGTTAGAAATTTCAGCTTGGCCATTAGTTTGGGGATGATAACTAGTAGCTACCTTATGAGTTATGTGATATTTAGCTAGTAAGGCACCTAGAGTTCTGTTACAAAAATGAGTCCCCCTATCACTGATGATCGCTCTTGGCACTCCATATCGATGCAGAATTAGAGATTTAACATGTTTCACCACAGTCTTAGCATCATCAGTCCTAGTGGCCACAGCTTCTACCCATTTGGATACATAATCAACAATCACAAGAATATAGGTATATCCAAAAGAAGGGGGAAAGGGTCTCATGAAATTAATGCCCCATATATCAAAAATTTCACACACATACATATTATATAAAGGCATTTGATTCCTCTTTGATAAGTTTCCAGTTTTTTTGGCATACTTCACATCTTTTACAGAATTCATAAGTATCACTAGAAATAGTGGGCCAATAAAAACCACACTTAAGCACTTTATGCGATGTTCTTTTAGGTCCAAAGTGTCCCCCACTTTCTGAAGAATGACAGAAGGTTAGAATAGAATGAATTTCACTATCATCTACACATCGCCTTATAATCCGGTCACCACAAAACTTCCATAAATATGGCTCATCCCAAACATAATATTTGGATTGAGCTCTTATTTTCTCTGTTTCAGCTCTAGTCAACTCAATGGGAAAAATTTTGGTGACTATATAATTTACAATATCAGCATACCAAGGCAATCTACTAGTCATAGCATACAGAGTCTCATCAGGAAAACAATCAGTAAAAGGGCTACCACTCTCTCCTGTTTCTAATCTACTTAGATGGTCAGCAACTAAATTCTTAACACCAGGCTTATCTTTAATTTCTAATTGAAATTCTTGCAACAATAACATCCATCTAATTAACCTGGGCTTAGAATCTTTCTTTTCCAATAGGTGTTTGAGAGCAGGATGATCAGAATAAACAGTAACTTTAACACCCAACAAATAAGGACGGAACTTAGATTTTTAGCTTAACAAATTCCCCCACACTTAGACTTTGGACGTCCTCGTGCAAAGAAATGTACGACTCGACCTAAAACTTACCTTTCCTTTTCTTATAAAATCATGCATAATTATGATATTCATACTAGGTCAGGGCTTGCTTAAAAAAGAGTTTCATTGAAAATTAATTAGTTCTCCCTCCAATAAGTGAATAACTACTAAACATCCAACTATCCTTAGAGGGTTTATTCATCAACCTCACAACATTTTCATAATGAGGTAACAAGATCAATAATTATCCATCCCTTTTAGATATGCATATACCGATCAAGAGGTCTAAATATTTATGATAGAAAAATTGAGGCACGGTATGGCTATGGAGATAATTGAACTAGGTAGAATAACTCATTGAATTGATTCTAGACTTACCTTGTATTTATTTTTCTTCTTCTTCTTCTTCTTTTTCTCAAACTCCACTTGCGCACATATTCGAGACCCATATAGGGTCTTAGAAATTAAACACTACCTGTCTCAGACTCACCCGAGTAGAGGTGCTGGAGCAACCATTTTATTTTCATCATTACTTTTATTTATTTTAATGGCTCACTAGTATGGGAAGCAAGCTTTCCAGTGGCAGTATTGCCTCAAAGGGTAACACCCAGTAGTGCATACCTCAAAGGGGTACTTGTCATTCCCAATTTTGACTCTCTTTTCTTTTTTATTTCTTTTTCATAGATGAAAAATAGACAAGTAAAATCACAATTTTAATGAGTTATTCAACTAATTCAATAGTTTAGGAAATGAATGGGTCATTTTATTGCCTCTGTATGGCTACATAACATGACCAAATAAAATGGATAATCAAGAGAGTTACTCCTTAAAAAGATGTATGAGGATCAACTCAAACTTCTCTAAAGGATAACTATTATGCCTAGAAGTCTTCACTTATAAAAGAATAAACTGCAAAATAGCTAAAAAAAAATTTTTTTTTTCTAACAATCAAGCCTAGCATAAACTCACATCCTGCATTATTTATAAGAAAAGAATTTTTTTTATTTTTTGTTTTTTTTGATTTTCTACTTTTTTTTCAGAATAAAAACTGCAGGAATTAATTGCAGGATGCACCCCCCCACACTTAATTCATGCATTGTCCCTAATGCATGCAAAAGGATAGAATTAATGAAAACAAAAGCAAAAGTAAATAGGAACTTCCCTGAAAACATTGGGTTGCCTCCCAACCAGCGCCTTTGTTTATAGTCTTTGGCTCGACTTTATGAAGCTCATGGATCCTCAAGTTGGATCTCTTCTATTAAACATACCTGGTCTCCTTTATAGAAATGCTTTAACCTGTAACCATTCAGTTTGAAAATCTTGTTAGTAGCAAAAGATTTAATCTCTGCAGCACCATGGGGATAAATCTTTACTACTTCAAAAGGTCCTAACCACCTAGAGTTTAACTTACCAGGAAAAAGTCTCAATTTAGAATTGAAAAACAGCGCTTTCTCACCTACTTGAAATTCTTTCCTAATGAGTTTGGCATCGCGAAATGCTTTGGCCTTACCCTTGTAGATGACGGAATTGTCATAGGCTTCTAAACGTATCTCTTCTAGTTTCTGCAATTGCAGTTTACGCTCTTTCCCTGCTAACTGATAATCAAGATTGCATTGCTTCACAGCCCAATATGATTTATGCTCAATTTCTACAGGGAGGTGACACGGTTTTCCAAAGACTAATCTGTAAGGTGACATACCAACTGGGGTCTTATATGCAGTCCTGTAAGCCCAAAGAGCCTCCTCCAGCCTAAGGCTCCAATCCTTCTTATCTGACTTAACTACCTTTTCAAGGATGCCCTTAATCTCTTTATTAGAAATTTCAGCCTGGCCATTAGTCTGGGGGTGATAACTAGTAGATACCTTATAAGTTATATGATATTTAGCTAATAAGGCACCTAAAGTTCTATTGCAAAAATAAGTCCTCCTGTCATTTATGATCGCTCTTGGCACTCCATATCTATGCAAAATTAGAGATTTAACATGTTTCACCACAGTCTTGGCATCATCAGTCTTAGTGGCCATAGCTTCTACCTATTTGGATACATAGTCAACAATCACAAGAATATAGGTATATCCAAAAGAAGGGGGAAAGGGTCCCATGAAATCAATGCCCCATATATCAAAAATTTCAAACACATACATATTATATAAAGGCATTTGATTCCTCCTTGATAAGTTTCCAGCCTTTTGGCACACTTCACATCTTTTACAGAATTCATAAGTATCACTAGAAATAGTGGGCCAATAAAAACCACACTCAAGCACTTTATGTGATGTTCTTTTAGGTCCAAAGTGTCCCCCACTTTCTGAAGAATGACAGAAGGTTAGAATAGAATGAATTTCACTATCATCTACACATCGCCTTATAGTCTGGTCACCACAAAACTTCTATAAATATGGCTCATCCCAAACATAATATTTGGATTGAGCTCTTATTTTCTCTATTTCAGCTCTAGTCAACTCAATGGGAAAAGTTTTGGTGACTATATAATTTACAATATCAGCATACCAAGGCAATCTACTAGTCATAGCATACAGAGTCTCATCAGGAAAACAATCAATGAAAGGGCTACCACTCTCTTCTATTTCTAGTCTACTTAGATGGTCAGCAACTAAATTCTTAGCTCCAGGTTTATCTCTAATTTCCAGATGAGATTCTTACAACAATAACATCCATCTAATTAACCTGGGATTAGAATCTTTCTTTTTCAATAAGTGTTTGAGAGCAGAATGATCAGAATAAACAGTAACTTTAACACCCAACAAATAAGGATGGAACTTTTCAAGCGCAAAGACAACATCATACATCTCCTTTTCTGTAGTGGTGTAGTCACACTGTGCAGGATCAAGAGTTCTAGAAGCATAATATATTACATGAGGTACCTTCCCAACTCTTTGACCTAGAACTGCCCTCACTGCCTTATCACTAGCATCACACATTAACTCAAAAGGTAAGGCCCAGTTTGGGGGTTGCACAATAGGAGGAGAAGTCAATGTTAACTTCAACTGATCAAAAGCCTTCATACAGTCATCATTAAAATCAAAAGAGACATCCTTTGCAAGCAGGGTACATAAAGGAGAAGCAATCTTAGAAAAATCTTTGATGAACCTCCTATAAAACCCCACATGTCCTAAGAATGATCTCACATCTTTGACACATTTTGGATAGGGTAGAGACTGGATGATATCAACTTTAGCTCTATCTACCTCTAATCCCCTTGATGATACTACATGTCCCAGTACTACCCCATGCTCCACCATGAAATGGCACTTTTCAAAATTCAAAACCAAATTGGTTTTAATGCAACGTCTAAGCACAAGAGTAAGATGATGCAAGCACTCATCAAATGAATCACCATGTATAGTAAAATCATCCATAAAAACCTCCATAATCTTGGTGATAAAATCAGAAAAGATACTCATCATACATCTTTAAAAGGTAGCAGGTGCATTACATAAACCAAAAGGCATACGTCTAAAACCATAAGTGGCAAAAGGACAAGTAAAGGTAGTCTTTTCTTGATCTGCAGGAGCTATAGGGACTTGAATATAACCTGAATAGCCGTCCAAAAAGCAATAATGTGACCTCGCAGCTAATCTCTCTAACATTTGGTCCATAAAAGGTAATGGAAAATGGTCCTTCTTAGTGGCCTTGTTAAACTTTCTATAGTCAATACACACTCTCCAACCACTCTGGACTCTAGTAGGTATCAACTCTCCTTCATTATTTTGCACTACTGTTGTTTCCCCCTTTTTAGGAACCACATGAATAGGACTAACCCACTCAGAGTCAGCAATGGGGTAGATCACCCCAACATCTAACCACTTAAGAATTTCTTTTTGGACTACCTCCATCATAGATGGATTAATCTCCTCTGAGGGTCCCTCTTAGGCTTAGCATCTTTTTCTAAGATAATAGTATGTGAGCACAAGGTAGGGCTAAGGCCTTTGAGATCTGCTAACGTCCACCCTAAAGCTTCGCTATGTTTTCTAAGCACTTTAATAAGTTTTTCCTCCTGGTCCAAAGTGAGTGCACTAGAAGTAATTACAGGCAAAGTCTCATTGTCCCCTAAATAAGTCTATTTCAAATTTTCAAGTAAAGGTTTTAATTCCAATTTAGGGGGTGAGATACTCGAGGGAAGTAACTTAGCATGCTTTTCAGACAGTTCAAGTTTGTTAGGACCATTATGCTCTTGCAAGTGAGACAAAGAACTCATTACTTCATCTAACTTATCATTAACTGGATATGGCACTTTTTGGGACTCAGTATAATCAAGACTCTTAGTAAGCACAGTAAATAACTCATCCTCATGGGACAAGTCATAGACATCTTGAGATAACTCATCAAAAACATCAAGTGCATATAGGTAGTTAACATCAGAAGGAAACCGTATGGCATCAAAAATATTGAACTTAATAACCTCACCATCAAATTCCATAGTTAGTGTCCCTTCGTGCACGTCAATTTTAGTCCTACCAGTTTTTAAAAAGGGCCTGCTAAGCAAGATGGGAATATCATGACATGCTTCACCCATGTTCATTACATAAAAGTCAGCAGGAAACACTAGTTCATTTACTTGAACCAAAACATCCTCTAACACTCCGTCAGGATAAGTGTTGCTCATATCAGCTAATTGAATTACTATGCCAGTTTTCTTTAATTCGCCTAGATTTAGTTTGTCATAAATAGATCTAGGCATAACATTAATAGAGGCACCTAAATCAAGCATAGCTTTATCAAAGCAAAGGTTTCCTATTTTACAAGGAACAGAAAATACACCAGGGTCTTGACACTTAGGGGGAAGTTTTCTTTGAAAAACAGCAGACATATTTTCTCCCACACTTATCTTCTCATTACCAATGAGCTTCCTCTTGGTAGTGCATAGTTCTTTTAAGAACTTAGCATAACGAGGCACTTGTTTAATGGCATCAAGGAGAGGTATATTAATTTCTACCTTCCTAAAAGTCTCTAAAATCTCTTGGTTAGCCTCATTAACCTTGGACGCAGGGTTCCTAAATCTACTAGGGAAAGGTGGGATTGGTTTGTAAGATTCTCTTTTCTTTTCTCCTAATTCCTTAGTAGTTTGATTAGACTCTGTATCTAATTCCGGTTCAGCCCCTTTCACTTCTAACTCAGGTTCTACTTCTCTTTTCCTCGTAGGTTCCTTTAACTCTTTCCCACTTCTAAGTGTTATGGCACTAACATTCTCCTTGGGGTTAGGGTAAGGTTGAGACGGTAACCTATTTTGCAATTGGACTTGCAAGTTGCTAACTATGGTATCAGTCGTTGTTTGTCTCTCTTGAACTTGCTTAAGGGTGGTTTCCATACTCTGGAACCTATCATCCATTTTTTTAAGGACTTGTTCTAAGAGGAAATTAGTCCTATCTTGATTAGAAGGTTGACGAGAGGGTTGATCAAAACCAGGTGGATTTGGCTTAGGGCCATACCTAAGGTTAGGGTGGTCTCTCCATCCTTCATTGTAAGTATTCGAATAGGGATCATACCTTCTTTGATTTCGATTAGAGTAAAGAGCATTAATATTACCTTCTTGTAGAGTAGGACATGCATCAGTAGAATATCCTTCTAGACAACAAATACCACATATTACTGCTTTTTGGATACCCCCAGTAACAATCTTATTTAACATAGCAGTAATGTGAGATAACTGATTCTCTAGAGATGAACTGGAACCGATCTCATTTACCCTTTTAACTTGTGAGTCCCTAGCACCAAACTGTTGAGTATTTTGGGCCATTAAATTAAATAGATTTCTAGCATCAGCTGGCGTTTTATTAACCAGAGCCCCCCCACTAGCAGCATCAATCATATTGCGATCCATAGGAGGCAAAGCCTCATAAAAATATTGAATCAATAGTTGTTCAGTTATTTGATGTTGGGGACAACTAGCACATAACTTATTAAATCTTTCCCAGTACTCACAAAAAGTTTCCCCATTCATTTGTTTGATTCCACATATATCTTTCCTAATAGATCCAATACGGGATGCAGGAAAAAACTTTTCTAGAAACGATATATGCATTGCAGTCCATGTAGAAAAAGATCCAGCAGACATATAATATAACCAGTCCTTAGCATTACCAAGTAAAGAAAAAGGAAAGGCCCTTAGTTTTATTTGATCCTCATGAATTCCTTTAGGTACCATAGCAGAACAGGTAATAAGGAATTCACTAATGTGTCTATAGGGGTTATCTCTAGCTAATCCATGAAACTTAGGTAATAAATTAATAAATCCAGAATTTAATTTCAAAGGTTTATCTAAAACAACATAAGTAATGGACATTGGTTGGGTTTCTAAGTTAGGAGCAGCAAGTTCCCAAAGAGTAGACATGCTTACCTCTTTAATCCTAAAACTTACTGGGTCAGGCTGACTTTCTTTGATTTCAGCTTTCAATGATTGATCCCTAACCTCCCCAGTGTCCTTACCACCCCTTAATTTCATACACTAAAACAAGTCCTACAAAAATAGAATACTAAAGTTAAAACAAAGCAATGGTAGGAGTAAAATTAAATAGAAATAAACTAGCAATTTAATTTTCTTTACTCGGCAACGGCGCCAAAATTTGTAAAGCTTGTCGAGAGCTACAAATTTAACCACTACTTCGGTTATTAAATACTTTTTATAGCATAGGGAAGTAGAGATCGATCCATGAGGAAAGATTGTTTTAAAAAGGCTAGCTTAATCCTAAATGATTTTGCCAATCCAATTTATTAAATCTAATTTTAATAATTCTAAAATAATTAAAGTCTAATGAATAAAAATCTAGAAAAACACCCAATGATGTTCCTAAATATTCTGGTTTATATTCTGAAAATAAAACAGTAAAAAGTTTTCCTAAATAATTTAGAAAAATAAAATCAAAATAGTAACTGAAATTCTAATTAAAAATCAAAACAGCAAATAATAAGTGAAAATAAATATTAAAAATGTCAAACAGTAACTTAAAATATCATTCTTCAGGTATATAAGCTTATAACTCCTCAATTGTATCTAAATAATTTCAGAAAAATCAAATCAGCCAACTACCACAGAAAATCAATGCAGAATATTAAATCTGAAATTAGAAATAAAATAATCTGCAAAACTATAAATACGAAAATAATCAAGAAAATTACCCTAATTCTAGGACCAATTTTCTGGACTTAACCACACCTAATAATCGTAATTTAACAATTAAAATCAAAATTTTCAGAATTATTAACCTAAAAACCTGCACTTATCAATTTCTCTAAATAATTCTGAAAAATTATCAAATAACTTTCAAAACTTACGAAATTAAATATGGACAGACTAGGACACTATATAAATCCTAGGAACTAATAAAAATCAAAAAATAACAAAAATAACTATTTTTAGTCTAATTTCTAACAAATCAGTAATTAAATATTAAAACTGAATATAAATCAATCTAAAATTATAACCACTCTAAAAATCAAAATATAAACTATCTAAAATTACCTAGACACTCCTAAAAGACTATACTTTTGGGGGGGGGTTGATTGAAATTATATTAAAACTAATAAAAATAGAACAAAATTTATCAAACTAATCAAATTAACTCTGAAAAATAAATAATGATCAAAAGTTGTCAAATTTATGAAAATGTGCTTAGTATAATCTCAATCTACCATGCAAATTAATATTTATCATCAACATACAAGTTAATTTCATTCATGAGTTAAACTGTAGAAGGTATCCACCAGCGGTTCTTCCCCATTTTTCCTTAGATTCTAGTTTACTTAGGTCCAACCCTAATATAAACTCTACTAATTTGATAATTTTTACACCAGCGCAAAAATTTAACCAAATTAGAGCATTAAGAATTAGAAAAACATCATTTAACACTTTGTAACCAATTTACCAACAAATCAATTTAACAAAGATCTAAAGCGATTACCTAATTAAAAGAGATGGGTTTGAGCCATCCATAATTAATTAGGGTGATACCTAAGTCTAAAAGGTTATAACTTTTACGTATTATAATCTTCTAAACTATCAATCAAAATTGTATTAAACTAATTAGCATGCATTCTAATTAATTTAACACAATTTTCATTAACAATAAACGCTAATCGCTAAAGAATCATGAATATAAATCAACTAGACATTAAGGCATAAAACTTGTTTTAAAATAATTAATTTAGCATAGATTCAAGAAGATTATACTAAGTAAAAAGAAATTACTCTCTCATGCAGTAAATTAAATTACAATGCTTAACCAAAGAATTCATGTTTAATAACTAAAATTATAAAATAAATAACTAAACCTATAAAATAAAAGGGAAACAAGAACCAATATTACTTGATGGATGATAAAGGCTTTCGAAGATGATGATGATGCTTTACGGCGAGGTAGGCATGGGTTGGGGTTAAGTATGGATGGAGGATGCTTATGTTTTTTTTAATGGGGTTAGGCATGATGATGATCTTAGGAGTGGGATGCTATGGTGATGAGGAAGATGATGATGTGATGATGAAGGTGGTGGCGAGGAGATAAAGGTGGTGGCGAGGAGATAGTGGAGGCTTGATGAGGATAGATGATAGTATGAGATGGGGTGGCCGTTAATGTGTGTTAGGCGTGGGTTTATATATGATAGGAGGTGATTATTATATGGAAAGTGAGGGGGGTTAGGGTTAGTAAATTAGGGTTTTCTTTATCTCTTCCTTAGATTTCTTTTCCTCCAAGACTTCTTGTTTTCTTCCAACTCTTAAAACCCTGGCCCAATTAAATAATTATGAAAATAATATTTTCTATAAATTATTTATTGGACCGTCTTTTCAGCAAATCGTGTAAAATCGGAGTTTCGACGTCTTGTCTTCTCATTTTTATTTTATTAATGCCTAACCTGGAAAATATACAAAATAAAGTAAATTAGATGCAATAATGTGTAACATATAGTCAAAATAATTAATAAAACGATGCATGATTTTTAATTTAACAATCCAAGTAGGACAAGGATTTATTAAAGTATAGTAAGAGATTCAAGTTCTAATTTAGAATATATATATATATGTAATTTAATCATGCAATAGTGTTAATTAGTTTTACCAACAGATATTATAATCTACCGCAATTGTTCCGTAATACCAACAGAAGGAATCTGTTGGTGAATGTCATAATATGTTGGTGATGACAAGTGTTACCATCAGATGCTTCTGTTGGTGCTAAATCAACTGGCGGCATAAATTATTCACTAACTTACTATATCTGTTAGTAATTCTTTCTTTTTCCCGCCTTTTTAATATTCTCCAACAAGAAGATCTGTTGGTACTACTGTATATCGCCAAAAAAGAATTTTCATCAAGTTGCAATCTATTGGTAATTCTGTTCTTTCACACACCTCATGATTTAAAACATCCACAGCCAATAGTCCATCCATTCAAGTGGGAACTATTTTTTTCAACAAATACATCTACACAAAATCAAACCTGTAGTACAATAGTTATCAACAATAGAAGAATCAGCCTAAACAAAAGCACATTGTTATTTAAAAGTTTACAAAAGTGCTATGCATTCACTAAAACTTCATAAGAAATAAGTACATAACTCTAACAATTACTTCCATTGAAATTAAAGTCCAAACTATAAGTGCAAACTCAAAAACATTACTTGGTCTACCTAAAAGATAAGTCAAGACAAAAGTTAACTACATAAGAAAACTCAAACTATGACTCATCATTTTGTTCTTGATTATCAACCTCTTCGGCATTTTCTTCTTCAAATGCATGATCTTTTTCATTGTCATCATCAATATCTTCATCTTCCTCAAATGAAGAAAGAACATCCTCCGTTATTCCCTATTAAACAAGCACAAAAGCATAAATCTTAAGAAGAGGTAATGGAGAATATTTATAGTCATCTAATGGCATTCTCCCTTAATAATATGATGTCAAATTTATCATAGAAAAGAGAACTAGAATGAGTTCATCATGGCATCCAGCTCGAAAACAAAGAAGGCAGATCTACAAAAATAAAGTTAGTTTTAGCATGTTAAGACGATCGATGTTCATACCAAAACTACATTTGCACGCAATAGCACGTCACTACAAATGCGTTCCTAGAAAACTATATGAAGTGCAAGACTAAGGTCGTGACCTATGGCCGCAGAACCTTACTCTGATACCATCTGTGAGACCCCCAAACCTTAGGGTTAGAAGTATCAACAATTTCTTAAATTCCTACTTAAATTCTGCAGCAAAACGGACAGAGTTTCGTCTGAAAACTGACCATTTCCCAGGCATAAGCCTTACATTAATTCCCTGTATCGAGTAGAAGTATAAAAGAACATAGAAATAAGCTCAACGGCTACACACCGGAGTCCACAACTCTACGGGCCACTCGCATGAAGTATACCAAACATTAAACAATCGGCAAATATGCTTATTATATGACAAGAGGAGGAGATATGCACATGATGAAGATTGCTCGGTTCAGCAATGGAAAAGATAACCAAATAAGGTCACAACAATTTACACCAAATGAGCTGCAAATTATACCAGGCCAAAGATCTAAATCTAAGCATACCACAACTTCTGCGGTAAAACGGACAGAGTTTCACTTGAAAACTGACCATTTTTCAGGCATAAAGCCTTACATTAATTCCCTGCATTGAGTAAAAGTATAAAAAGAACATAGAAATAGGCTCAATGGCTACACGCCGGAGTCCACAGCTCTACGGGCCATTCGCCCAGAGTATACCAAACATTAAACAATTGGCAAATATGCTTATTATATGACAAGAGGAGGAGATATGCACATAATGAAGATTGCTCGGTTCAACAATAAAAAAGATAACCAAATAAGGTCACAACAAATTACACCAAATGAGCTGCAAATTATACCAGGCCAAAGATCTAAATCTAAGCATACCACAAATTCTGCGACAAATTATGGATGACACTCAAATCTAAGTATCTAATAACAATTAATTGAATTAATTAACATCTATAAAAATTAAAAAAAAATTACTTGTAGTAGTGTGTGGCAAAGAGGATGTTCCTGGTGAGAAGAGAGAACGTCGAACGGAAGTACCTTGAGACACAGTAGGTGTTGAGGCTTCTTTTGACCTCGGATTGCGCCTTACTCCTTGGCTTAATAGATGATTTTTCCCAGACATCAACATATGCTTCATTAATATAAAACATAAGTAACTTAAATAAAAGGTTGTTATTACTTTCAGATAACTATAAAACTATGAAGAATTTAGGACGTACCGCAAGTTGATCTCTTGTAACCATCCTCTTCTTACCTAGCAATTTTTCTGTGGAAGACATAATCTAAAACAAAAAAATTTAGTATTACTATATCAACATCACATAGCCCACGAAGCAGTAGTTCTTAGAAATAACACAACAGATTGTTTTAAAAATAAGAAAGTCATTCTAAGCAAAATCAAGAAGTTCATGTGAGGTTTACGAGAAATTTATTTAGAATTTCCAAGAAACTAAAATATTCAAACTAATCATTTTCAAGACAGAACAAAATCACCAATGAAGATTACCTAAAGGGCTAGGACAGCCTACTATTACAGGGGATGCGAACAGATTAAAGGCAACAAGACCTATCAATCATAAAGTAAAAGGATCATAAACATCATGGATTTAGCTCCAAATCATATATAATATATACATTTAAATTAAAGTGAGACATTTAAATTTTTTTACTAAAGGCAATTAGGAAAACTAGGAAAAAGAAAAAGAGTCAGAGGGGAAAGCTTCAACCTTTGTTTAATCTCATAAAAGAATTAAAATAATGAAAAAAATTAGATGAATGAGACAACCCATAATACCCTCGATTTAATCTATTTTTTCCTTTTTGGTTTAATCAAAAGATAAAAGAGCGATTTTTGACCTTTTGCAATTAATACATAAGATTGTTGCAGCTTGAAAGCTTTCTTTAGACCCCCCCTCCAAAAATCCAAAAAACTACCGGAAAAAAAAAAAAAAAACTCTCTTCTTATCATCAACGTCAACAAATACTGTAAGCTCAGCTAGCTCCTCAACAAAAACCCTAGCTGGTTTTTGTAGCTAATCACACACATATATATAGAGGATAGGCAACTATTTGCACCTAAATCTAAAGTTTTTTGTTAGTACTACTCATGTTTGAGTTGTTACGTTATTAATTCCTGTCAAACCTCTTTGTGATGGGATTTGAAGGGGATTGAATTTGAAGAAATTATAATGGGAAGGGGAAAGATATTGATCAAAAGGATCGATGATTTGATGAGCAGACAAGTGACATTTACAAAGAGAAGAAAAGGGTTGATCAAGAAGGCAAAGGAGCTCTCCATTCTTTGTGATGCTGAAGTTGGAATTATCATCTTCTCTAGCACTAGCATCTATGACTATGCCAGTCATGGGTATGATTCATAAATTCTCCAATTATTTTCACCTTACTTTCCTCTTTTCCTTTTTTCCCCCTTTTTTCTGAGTTTTTTTTTTTTTTGAAGATTAAGAAGCTAACATAATTACAATGATTATTTTAATTTCCCTCCGGACTAGGATCAATTCATGGGTGCTTAGTTAAGAGCACTTAGCTTCAGCTTGAATATTGATCAAAAGTTTTAGTAAACTGCAAACTAAAAGTGTAGGTTACAAGGGAAGAGTGCATGTCAGTTGTTAAGATCTTTCAGCTGGGTCATAGAGAAGAAAGAGCCCATTACTTAATTTCCAAGGATTTTGTTGTATGTCACCTTTTGAATATGACACAGCAGTGTAAAGGGTTGATGCTATAAAACTGCACAAACCCTGGATGAAAGTAATAAAAAATTTATAAGAAATTGGAAACATCTTTTGCAGGGATAAGTCTGCATTTAAAAGAGAGTTGTGAAGATCCTTAACTGTGAATAAGGGAGAAGGGATGGTCAACTAATCTGGGATTATTGTTTAATCACAATCCCAATCACTAGTTTAATCAATACTTAAGAAAACAAACACAGATCAATGGCAACAAGGGCAACATTCACTGCCCGTTTCTAGCAGTTTCTAACTCCACGAATCGGACACAAACACTGACCAAATTGATGAATCCCAACTCTTGTTGAATTCATATCAAACACTGATCAAATTGACGAACCTTGTTCAGGAATCAGACAGTCCACGAATCAACATAAACACAGAATTCATATTACTAACTAGAAGACAACAATATTAACAAACAAGAAGGTAGAAATAGGGTGATTAAACCGACGATTAGTGACTCCAAACACTGAATTCATATTGTCAACAAAAAGAAAATAAATTGAACAGCAAGAAACACGGTGATTACCGCCAGTAGAGTGACAGACGGATAGCCGGCGAGCGTGAATTGCCTGGAATTGACACCAAGCTTGAGAACAAGCACTGAAAGCACCGGTAGAACCAGAAGCACCAACATGAGCAAGCCTGGAGGACGCCGGAATTGTTGCCGCTGAGCACGACCACCGTCGGCACTGAGAATGGAGGGCGCGACCTGGCAGCGAATGAAGAAGCACTGAGAGCTTGGAGAAAACTTGTGCCTGCGTGCGCTGAGGAGAATGACGAACAGGGCAAGCCGCCACATAATGCATGTTTGCTTTTCCTTTTTTTTTTATACAGTGGCTTTGGGGGGAAATTTAAGATAAATTTTGAAAAATAAAATTTAGATTAGTTAAAATAAACTATTTTATACCATAATGAACGATACCAACAGAGCTCTTTAATTTTTAAATTTTGTTGGCATAAATGTAACAATACCAACAGAACATTTGGTCATCATACATATTGTTGGTAATGTATTAACAATACCATCAGATCATTTGCTTCTGTTGCAATTTATTTGTGTCCTTTGGCTCCACAAACTCACAACAAAAAAAATTCATCTGATGGTAAAAATAAACTTTTACCAACAGTACATATTTTTTGTGGCTAGGTTTCTGTTGTAATAAGTCCCTTTTTTGTAGTGATGCTTTTTTAATAAGATTGTTGGCATAAAGATGATGCTATAACGTGGGTTGTGTGCTAATATGTAATTAGTGAAACATAAATATGGAAAAAGTTTCATGTATGTATGTTGGCGTATATGCTTACATATTCAATTACGCAACTTATACAAAGCAAGCTTCTAATGTATATATAGAAAAATGAATGTACCTATATATGTTTTTGTGAATTAGTTAATGCTGCATTTGAATATTAAAATATGTGTAATATATAATCGAAAAATGTATATAATTAGAATTATATAAATTGAAATTAATCCTAATTCAAAAAGGTTCATGAAAATTATGGTTTGAGTAGAAAATGAATGGCCCTCCACATTGTTAGTGGATGTATAATAGATTATTGCCTAATCATAATGGTTATACGCAATAATTTCTAAATGGAGTAAATGAGTTTGATGCAGTTGCACGTAGGCAACCAGAGTTCCAATGGGGGGAAAGTATAGATGTCCGTGTGCGAAGTATAAAAATATAGTGTACTTAACACCCAATGAGATAAAGACGTGCCTGATGTATGAGGGTTTTGTGAAAGGATATTGGTACTGGATAAGCCATGGAGAAGTAGAATCTGAATAGTATGATTTTGGATATTGTACTACTGAAATGGTTGAAACTGGCGACTCAAGTCATACTAACCATGACTACAATGAACGCTACGTAGATCGTATGGAATACATGGTTGGTGATGCTATATTGGTAAATCAAAATGTGAAGGATGAAGAGCCAAGCACTTGTGAAGAACCATTCTGTAATATGGCTCAAGCTGCTCAACAACCCTTATATGATGGCTGTTCTACACATAGTGAGCTCTCTGCTACTGTTCAGTTATTGAGTATTATAATATACCACAAATTGTTTCAATGAAATTGTTTAGTTAATGAAGGAGCTCTATCCACCTAACAATCGTGTGCCGAACAACTATGATCAGACGAAGAAGGTTGTTAAAGATCTTGGGATTGATGTGATACACATTGATTGTTGCCGTAAAGATTGCATGTTGTTCTCTAAAGAGGACTCAAGCCTCAATACATGCAAGTTTGGTGGGCATTCGAGATGGAAGAGGCAAAGTTCATTGCCATATGCAAGGATGCATTACTTGCCATTGAAACCTCGACTTCAGAGGTTGTATGCATCAAAACGCATTGCAGAGCACATGAGATGGCATTATGAACATCGACGTGAGGACGGTGTTTTATGTTATCCATTAGATGGGATAGCATGCAAATATTTCAATAGTAAGTACCCTAATTTTGTTGCAGAGCCTCAAAATGTTAAGTTTAGGTTATGTGCTGATTGATTTAATCCTTACACTTTGTCTTCAAGGTCTTATTCCATTTGGCCGATAGTGATTACATCTTATAACCTTCCCCCTAAAATGTGTATGACCAATACCATTTATGTTCCTCACTTGTGTAATCTTCAAACCTAAAAATCCCAAAAATAAAATTGATGTATATTCACAACCTCTTATTGATGAGTTGAAGGAGTTGTGAGATGTTAAAATTGAAACATATGATATATGTACAGGGAAGACATTTCAAATGAACGGTGCACTTATGTTGACCATCAGTGAGTCCCGGCATATGAAATGCCGTATGGGTGGAGCACAAATGGGCAATTCGCTTGTCCAATATGTATGAAACATGTGGTTTGATTGTCATCAGTGTTTCTTGCCAAGGACTCGTGCATTTAGAAGAAAATAGAAGTTCATTTAAAAAGGGCAGAACTATTATGAGGGGTCCCCCTCGCCGCCTTTTTGGGGAACATCTTTATGTTGAGGTGTAACACTACCCAATGGTAATCACAGACGATGACTTCCAAATACCAGGATTTAAGAAAAATGAGCATAATTGGACGAAGAAGAGCATATTCTAGGAGTTGCCTTACTCGCAACGTCAGTGCTCCGCTATAATTTGGATGTGATGCACATAGAAAAAAACTTTTTTCGAAAACATCATTAACATTATTATGGATGTTCGTGAAAAACAAAGGATAATATCAAATCAAAAATGGATGTCACAGATATATGTGATAGGGAAGAATTACATTTGCAACCAAGCCCAACCGGCAAAATGGTTAAACCGAAAGTGAAGTTCGTTCTTGCTATGGATAAAAGAAGAGAGCTGTGTGAATTGGTAAAGGGACTTAACATGCCTAATGGATACTGCTCTAATTTGAGGAACATTATGGACCACAATGAAGCAATGTTCAACAATATGTAAAGTCATGATTGTCATGTCTTTATGGAGACTCTATTACTGATTGCATTAGGTACTTTCTTGGATGATGTGTTAAAACCTTTCATCGAAATAAGTCAGTTTTTTAAGAACTTGTGCTCCACAACACTGGGAGAGGATGCGCTTGAGGAAATGTATCGAAACATTGTCATTACTCTCTGTAAGTTGGAGACGATATTTCCTCCAAGATTCTTCAATATGATGGAGCACTTACTGGTACACTTGGCAGAAGAGACTATGCAGTATCGATGGATGTATCCATTTGAGAGATAAAATAGATTATATTTGATGAAAATGGATTTAAACAACTAAATTATGCAATCACTTACAAGTTATTAGTTAATTTTATTTTGTTTAGTACTTCAGTCGTTTAAAGAAACAGATTAAACAACAAGCATAAGATTCAATTACAGAAGCCTACTTAGAAGCAGAAAGGATGTTTTTTACCTCCTATTACTTTGGCCTTAGTGTGCCCTCCATGGGCAATATATGTCTAAGAAATAAAGATGGCGATGAACATAATAACCATGTCCCAACTCTATCTATGTTTGAGTCGTAAGGAACCGGGGGAAGGAAATATCAAGGTACCTCATAAATCCTGAATATATTACTACTCATCTTCACATGCTATTAAATTGTAATGAAGTTAAGCCTTATATTGGGTGAGTGATACCTTTAAACAACAGAAGTTGCATTGAGTATATGCTTGGAAAAAATTGTGCATTCATATTGTGTACAAAATGTCGCAAAATTTTCACAGAACAAACTTGAGCTATACATTCGAATGTTAGTGATGCTAATGTTGATACCATCATTGAAACTCATTTTGCATATTTGTTTAGTCAAAATATAAGTAATTGAACTTGGTCACTTCAAATTACTTGGACACCATTTCGTGCATTGTATTAACGCAAACCACATCCTTTGTCACCTTAGGTCCATTACATTCAACTATTCAACAGTCACAAATATTTGTTCTTAACATAATTAGCCGTGAAGCCTAACAGACATGTGTCAACGTGGACTACGTATAGAGTTAATGGATTCAAGTTCCACATAGAAGCACGCAGTGTTGGGAAGAAAATGTACAATTATGGTGTTGGTGTGTGTGAGACTAGGGAAGGTGATATCGAAAACGATTATTATGGCATACTTAAAGATACCATTGAAATCGAGCATATAAATGAAGCAATTAAAAGATGTGTGCTATTCAATTGTGAATGGTTTGATCTCACATTGAATCGTGGGACACGATCTCATAAACTAAGCAAACTTGTCGAGGTTCACCGCACAAGAAGGTACAGAAAGTACGATCCATTCATCTTTTCAAATACTGCATCACAAGTGTGCTTCATACCACATGTAGATCAGTCAAGAGATAGGGTTAATTGGCTTATTGTCATACCAACCAAATCAAGAGTCAGAGTGGATACGCAATATACTCTACCCATTGCTTACCAACAAACAGGTATGACGACACTCGTTAAACGTGTGAATGATGTTATCCCTACATCATTAGTGGACGGAAGTGCACCACCGGAAGAAGTTAATGATGATATGGAGTTTTCATTTATTCAGGTAAATGGTGATGTAGATGAGGCAAGAGAGGACGAGGGTCATGAAGAGGGTGAGTAGGATGATGAGAATAGAACAGATGAAGAACAGGGATATTTATATTTATATGATGATGATGACAACGACGATGATGAGAATGATGACGAGGATGGGGTAGGAAAGATGATGTAGACAATTAAATGCTTATGAATTATTATATATTTCAGTGTTTACCATCATTGTATGAATTTTTACTTTTATTATATGTGTTAATTTTGAAACTTGATACCCTAACTATTGTGCTGTGTGGCTAAATTATTGATCTGTACAATCGTTATTTGTACTTGTATTTGTTGTCAACTATTTTAGGTATAGATTCCACCCCCATCGAGGTAAGTCCTCCACTCGAGGTCGAGGATGAGGGAGGAGTAACTCCAGCGCCCAAGCCAGTGTAATGGATATTGAATCACTTTCCTTCCCAACACCTCATACGACAGGTACTGTAGGAATAATCCCCACTCAATTTAGGGCAGTTTCTACGGGGTCTTTCACTCCTCATATCCCACACATTCCTCATCAGACTTTCATTTCCCAACAATATGCATATAACATTGCAACCAACATCCATGTTCCTAATCAAACCAACCCTACTCCCCCCTGTTGACCTTCACTATAACCAGTCCCAACAAAACATTAGCATTGGAGATTGTAAAGCACAGTTTACTCATGGGAACGGTCGACCAAAGACATATATTGTGCTAGATGGTAACGGGTAGGTGGTAAAATTGTTATGTGCTTGCTGCGTAATGCAGCATTAATTGGATGTTTTCTGTTGAAATATGTTTCTCCCCAATGAAGGTGCTGCTGGAAGGATTTCTCAAATCTTCCAGAGCAAATATGATGCCCCTTGACATTCTTGGGGTAAAGTGCCAAAACAAGTTAGAGATTTGTAGTTCGGAGAGTTCAAGGTAACTACAGTTATTACATATTAACACTTTGTATGCACTTGATTTGTTATTATGATATTGTCTAACGTATTTGTTGTTTTTTTATATGCAGAAGTGGTTTACTTTGGATTCCATCCATGAGAATCGCATAAGGAAAAATTTTGAGAACAGAGGCAATGCATATTTGAGGGACTTCCTTGGCAAGGTAAGGAAGTATAACAAGTAACCCGCGCAGCTTGGTGATGAGCAATGGAGTGGACTCCAACAACATTAGGCAAACGACTCGTACAAGAAATTATGTGAAATAGCCCAAAAAAATCGATTTGGTGACCTAGCTAGTTTTTGGCCATCTGTTCACACTTGTGGCTCAATCCCTATGCATGAGTATAGGAGGGGTCTGGTAACTAATTGTACATCTTATAAGTTCTTCTAGTTATTTGGTTGATTGTAGTGGTTAACATGATTTTCTAAATATGTTTGACACGTAGAGGGAGCAACTTGGGACAGAGGCAACAATTGTCAAGGTATTCGCCCGCACTCACAAACTGCATGGCAAAGAGGATGGATCTTGGGTCGATAAGAAATCACAACAAAAATACGTAAGTTATTCTGGATGGTCAAACTTAATTAGTGGGTCATACACTTCTATTAAGTATGATGTATTTGTATTTTTGCACATGTATTGACATCTTAGGAATCCTTTGAGAAAGAATTTCAAAACATTATCAGCTCTCAAGGGATCGCAGATGCCAGTTTCAAAGATCCATCTCAATCTCTTCCAAATCCAAATGTGTTGTAGGTGAAGGCCTATACGAACAAAAAGGATCGTATTTACGGCATTGGAGATGAGGCCGTCAACATTAGGGAATCCTCGTACTTTAGTCCTACTCACCGAACCGGTATAGTAAACTTAAATACTATTTGTATTTCAGTCATTAATAGAAAAGTTGTCATGAAAGTATGTTTCATATATATACATGGTTTTCTATAGGTAACAGGTCAGGTGTCATTCCAACAGGAGTTAAACGATTTAAGGGGCATAGTAACTAACTCGAGGGTGAGCTTACTATGCAAGCTAAAATGTATCGACTGCTTAAGGAGAGATACAAGCGATTAGAGGAGTCCAAACAAAGGATGAGCCAGCAAATGGTGAGTATGATAAGTATGAATCAACAAATAGCCGTCTTTTTTCAAATGCAACAAGCTTCCGGTTTGAGCTGCCAACCACCTTTCACTAACCCCCCACAACATGATAAAAAGAACAAGGATGACGATGACGGTGAAGAGTACGATGACACTCGCCTCGATGATTGACCCCTCAAGACTTGCTTGCTTCTTCCCTCTCTATTCCTTACTATTATATACATATATGTGCATTTTCCTCTCTATTTTACTCTCTTGACCATGGTTTGTTAAGTACGCGTATATTTTCAAGCATATATTGTATGAATTTGCGAGAGACATTTGAAAGTGTTCGGTTTGTATGTGATGATTGCCTTTGTTATTGGTTGACATTTGATGAAAGCACTTCATATGTCATTGGAAAACGCTTCTAGTGAAGCATTGGCATCAAAGGGGTTCTCCTCGATGTATTTTCTTGCAGGAAATGAATTGTAATTTGGGGCAATTATGTAACTGAAAATTTTATTTTAAAAAAAGCAAAACTAGCAACGGACAAACAACGGAACGACCGTCATGGCCCAGTTTTTTTGGAAAAAAAAACCCGCCTGGCTACGGAAATTCCATCTGTGATTCAGTAATTTATGGCGACGGAATGTGTGTTCCGTCGCTAGGTTTCGGACCTTGGTTCCCGCCATCCCAATCAATCTGCAGCTAGTTCCATCGCGAGGTGGTGACGGAACTACAAATTCCATCGCTGACTGAACAGCGACGATCAAATATACAACGGCGAGATTCCGTTGTTGATTCCGTCGCCCCTCTTACTACGCATGCCGGAACAGATTACAGTTCTGGTTCGCGTTCCAATTTTTTTTGTCATTTTGTGCTTTTTTTGTTTTTTGTTTGTTTCACTTATATTTAAATGATTAAAAAAAGATTGTATATTATGAGGTGGATATATGATAAATATTTTATTGGGTGATTCAAATAGGAGTTCCATGAGTTAGAGAAGTAAATGAATGCAAGTTCCAAAAATAAAATTTTTGCAAATATGGTAAGATAGAATTCCAAAATATAAAACTTAGACTGGGAATGCTTTTAATATTAGAGTCTGATTTATCAGTAACTTGTAACAGAGGAGCGGATGGAATGAAAACGAAATTTAAGAAAAAGCACAAAATGCTTGAAGATCGACAAGGAATGCATCAAACATATATTGCAAAACCAACCCACATAAGCAATAGATAGAACATCTAATTTCTTGTTTTATACATACATACATAGAAGGAAGAAAAATAGAAAACGATATACGCATACGCCCACTAAAATTTTCGAACCCTTCCGTTCATGCATGATATATCTTTCAATTCTCTCTCTTCTGACCAAGTCAAATATGAGCTACTATAAAATATAATCTTATTTTTTGCCAATCCTTAAATGTTTTCTTTCTCTAAATGATTTTCTAGGCACCCCCAAATTGTTCATGACTCATGAGCCTTATCTCTGACATCCCTTGCCTTGCCAGCCAGCTTCATACAGGCCTGCTCCAGCTAATCAGCCCCGGGTGGATGGCGCCCAGTAACACACCGGTAGATCCACGCTAGCACCAACACGGAGGCCACCCCGAAACTACCAGATGCCAGGAACCCCGCAATCAACAGCACCACTGTGATAGCAGTCGATACCAGCACGGCGTTGAATATCATCAGCAGTGGTGTTGCCACTGTATGAAATAAACAAGACTGGAATATGGAAGAAAATATTTCACTGTTATTCATCCTTGCAGGGCCGAGACTATGGCTTAAATACACCAAGCATGTGTATAAGGTTGAGTTGTAATGAAACACATACACCTTCTAAACTAACCTAACTTAGCTTCTAAGTCACCGAAGATTATCATAAAATATCACATAAAATATGCCAAGGAAATATAAAACAAAATATTTACAATATTTGTTTACTTGATTCCATAATACTCTCCTTCAAGGTGGAGCATGAGGATTGATCATGCCCAACTTGCCCTTGAGAAACATAAACTGCTACTTTGTGAGGGATTTGGTGAAGATGTTCGCCACTTGAAATTTGGAAGGAACATAGCTTGTGACAAGATCTCCTAAAAGTAATCTTTCTTTAACAAAATGACAATCGATCTCAATATGCTTGGTCCCTTCGTGAAAGAAGGGTTCTTGGCAATATGAACAGCTGCTTGATTGTCACAAAAGAGATTCATAGGCTTGTCCAAGAAGCATCCCATAGCCCCAGCAAGGACTGGATCCAGATCATTTCACTAGTGGCAGTAACCATGGCTCTATATTCGGCTTCGGCAGAGGAACGAGTCACAGTCGCCAGTTTCTTTGTCTTCCATGCTATAGGGGATCCACCAAGAGTTACAAGGAAACCAGTTAAGGATCGCCTGGTTAAAGGACAAGCATCCCAATCAGAGTCACAAAAAGCATAGACCTGTAAATCTAAATCACTACGCAGCAAGATGCCTTGTCCAGGATTCCCTTTGAGATAACGTAAGATCCCGTGAGCTGCTTCCCTATGATCTTCCTTAGGATCTTGCATAAACTGAGCTAAGATGTGAACTACATACGATAACTCTGGGCGAGTAATGTTGAGATAGATTAATCGCCCTATCAGGCCGCAATATTGAGTGGGATTACTCAAAGGTTTACCAGAGGCTAAAGCAAGCTTGTGATTTAGTTCAATAGGGGAATCAACAGGCTTAGAGCCCAAAAGACCAAATTCATCAATAATCTCCAAAGCATACTTCCGTTGATATAAAAATAGTCCTTGGCGTTCCTTACAACTTTGATACCCAGGAAATATTTTAAAGCCCCAAGGTCCTTAATATGAAAACACTGATCCAAATAAGACTTGAAATCTGTAGACAACTTAGAATCATTTCCTGTGAGAATAATATCATCCACATACACAAGGACAGCCATGAACTTTTCACCCTTTTTGTAAGTGAAAAGCGAATAGTCTGCATAGGAATGGCTAAAATCATGCTCCAGTAGTTTCGAAGAAGGCTTGGCGAACCGTTACCGAGGTGCTTGCTTTAACCCATGAAGAGATTTATGTAATTGACATACCTTGTTTGGATTAGTTCTCCGAGAACTTGGTGGCATACGCATGTAAACTTCTTCATCAATATCACCATGCAGGAATGCGTTGTTAACATCCATTTGGTGTAGTTCCCATCCCTTTACTGCAGCGACTGCAAGAAATGTCCTTACGCTCGTCATCTTGGCAACGGGAGCAAATGTTTCATTGTATTCGAATCCCTCAATCTGTTTATGTCCCCGAATCACCAATCGAGCCTTATATCTTTCGACACTTCCATCAAATTTGTACTTGACCTTGGATACCCATTTGCAGTTAATGGGTTTCTTCCCTGGTGGTAAGGTCTCAACACTCCATGTGTTGTTTTCCTCAAGTGCTTTGATCTCGTTGGCCATTGCCTCTCTCCACTTTGGGTCCTGCACTGCCTCATGAAAGAATCTAGGCTCGACAATTTTAGAAATAGCAACCAAGAATTTCTATGCGCCTTAGAAAACGTATCACATGTAACATAATGAGCAACGGGATAAGGCTTACCTGAGGAGACCTTAGGAAGTGAGGATGTTGCCTGAGATGAAGAAGAGGGGCCTTTGCTACAAGCGGAGTAGCATATATAGTCCTGCAGATGCCTCAAGGTCCGACATTCCCACCTCTTATGGTCTGGAACCTGGCCACTATCTGATGGCCCAGTTTGTGGCTCAGCCTGTTCGGTGGGCTAGACCGAAACCCAATTGGGTTCCTGTGATGATCCAGCAGGGACCTTGGGCTGGGCAAGTGCACCACTCCCCTGTCCACAAGCCCCCCTTGGCCTATGCGGGGTTCGGACTCCTGAGAACCGGCCTGCTCAGGTAGTGGACTAATGCGTGCTGCTGGACTGGCCGAATTGCCACTACTGCTCGGCTGGTGACTCGGCCCCGCTCCTTCGCCCATCACACGTTGCCGAAAATCAAGGAAATCATCCTCTAGATACATATTGTCTTGTCTCCCAAAGTTTATCAAGCTTTCCTTGTTAGTAACTTTAGCAGCAAAAGCAAACATATCCTCATGAAATATTACGCCTCTACTGACAAAAATGTCTCCGGTTTCCAAATCATAAACCTTCCATCTCTTTTCCCCAAAAGGATATCTGATAAAAATACATTTTTGACTTCTAGATGCAAACTTATCCTTGGGCCTTTGAAGATTAGAAACATAACACAATGACCCAAATGTATGCAAATTATCATAAGATGGTTTAGCTTGAAAAAGTATCTCATAGGGAGTTTTCCATTGAAGTATGGCCGATGGGGTTCTATTAATGAGGTATGCTGCAGTTAGGGCACATTCTCCCCAGAAATCTAAAGGTAAATTCGCTTGAAATCGCAAAGCCCTAGCAACATTTAGGATATGTCGGTGTTTCCTTTCGACCCTTCTATTTTGTTATGGAGTACCTGTACAGCTCATTTCATGAATGATTCCCTTTTCTCTATAAAACTTTCTCATAGGATTGGATGTGAACTCGGCACCATTATCACTCCTAATAACTTTCACATTAGTCTCAAATTATGTATTAACCATAACACAAAAATCCATTAGGAGTTGAGAAGCTTCACTCTTTTCATTCATTAAATAGACCCAAACACCCCGGCTAGCATCATCAACTATGGTGAGGAAATATTTGGCACCTGAAAAGACTTAACATGATATGCACCCCATATGTAGCAATGTATAAGGTCAAAACCATTCATTGCTTTATTTTCACTAAGACAAAAAGGTTTATGAGTTTGTTTGGCCCTTAGGCACACATCACATAAATCATTCTTAGTTTCTTAATAATTAATCCTAGAAAGATTCAACAAAACTTGTCTTGAAGGATGCCATAATCTACGATGTCATACATCATAAGATAGCACCTTATTAACTTGAGTGCTTGTCGATGGTGAAGTCTTCAAGTAGTAGACCCCTCTTCTAGGCTCACCCACTCCAATCAGACTCCTTGAGATAAGGTCCTATATCACACATAACTTCTTAGTAAATGTTACATCGCAAGTATTTTCTTCAATTAATTGCGTAATAGAAATTAAGCTACAATTTAGACCCGAAACATATAAAACATGTCGTAATTTGATATTTGGGTTTAACTGGACACTTCCCCGTTTTGTGGCCATAGTAAGACTTCCATTAGGCAATTCAACCGGAATTGACTCCATATTACAAACATCACACAATTCCTCTAAAAAACCAATTATATGACATGAAGCGTTAGAGTCAAGCAACCAAATTTGTATACCTGACAGCTTTTTGTACCCGGACTTAGGCATCTCAATGAGACTGAGAAGCCTTTGTACCTGTTTAGGAGTAAACCTGGTTGTAGCAGTGGCGTGGAACTCCTCGACAGCACCCCCTGGTTCTGCGTGAACCTGGGCAACGTTCGCTGCCTCTCGTCCTCGTCCACGCCCGACGCTGCTCCGTCCTCCACCTCGGTTTCTGCTCCTGTCGCCTTTCCCTCCCCGAACAGTCCACCCAGGTGGATATCCAACGAATTCAAAGCACCTGGCTTCCTCATCCGCAGTGTTTACAAACGGGTCTCTTGCCTTGCATAGCACCTGGTCGAGCTATGTGTGACACGGCAAAGGCGTCTACATTCTCAGTTTTGACATCCTAATTAGTCATCATCAATTTATGGTTCTCTTCCTGTTGCACCATATTGTAAATTTTGTCCAATGACGGTAGAGTTTCCAATGCTAATATCTGGCTTCGTACAGTTGAAAAAGCATCATCATCTAACCCCATCAGAAACTGATGAGCCTTGTCTTCTTCCATAAACTTCGCTATTTTTGCGGCGGCTCCACAGGTACATGCCAGGATTTGTACATAGTTGTCGAGTTCATTCCATAGACCCATCAATTTTGAAAAGAAGTCAACTACCTCTTGTCGATTTTGCTTGCAAGATGCAAATTCCGTCTTTAGTCTATTGATCCTGCGAATATTCAGTACTGTATACCGCTTTTTAATATTTTCCCAGAGTTTAAAGGCACTATCGACATATACTACGCTTTTGTGGAGTCTACGTTCAATAACATTCATAATCCATGATATAACCATGGAGTTCACCATCTCCCATGCTCTTTCTTCATCCATAACTTTCTTTCCTTTGCTTTCCGGTTTAGTAATCGTACCATCGATGAATCCAAGCTTGTTCTTTGATTTCAACGAGGTCCTAACCGCTTGTTCCCACAAATCGTAATTTTTTCCGTCAAATTTTATCGCGGTTATGATAGCCCGCGGAGAGTCTGAGGGATGGAGGAAGTATGGTGAATGAGTGGCCATGTCGAGGTGATGATAGGGTTAAGAGAAATGTGGCTCTGATACCATGAAATAAACATGACTGGAATATGGAAGAAAATATTTCACTGCTATTCATCTTTGTCAAGGCCGAGACTATGGCTTAAATACACCAAGCATGTGTACAAGGTTGAGTTGTAATCAAACACATACACCTTCTAAACTAACATAACTTAGCTTCCAAGCCACCAAAGATTATCACAAAATATCACAGAAAATATGCCAAGGAAATATAAAACAAAATATTTACAATATTTGTTTATTTGATTCCGTAGAAGGAGAGCCTTGGAGCAATGGTAAGTTGTCTCCGTGTGACCAAAAGGTTACAGGTTCGAGCCGTGGAATCAACCACTGACAAAGTCAGGTTAGGCTGCTCCAATTCACCCCTTGGGGTGCGGCCCTTCCCCGGACCCTGCGTAAACGCGGAATGCTTGTGCACCGGGCTGCCGTTTATTTGATTCCGTAATACTGTAAGGGCTATGACAGTCGCCCCAGGGTCAGCCCCGACAGCACGAGAAGGGACCCTCCTGCGGTCGCTATGGTGGCCGCCTTGACCACCTGGTGGGAACTGGGCTGGGCCTGGTGGTGTGGGTGGTGGTGGCCAATACCGACGCCTCCGCCTCCTCCTCCACCGTGCATGTAGTCATCCATGGTGAGGGAGAGCGAGAGCAAGTTTGGGTGGCGAGGGGTGGGGTGGACTGGTGGTGGTGATGGGAGGAATATAAAGGACAGAGAGGGGGACGTGGAAGGGAAGGGAGAGGCACGTGTTGAGCGGGTTTTCATGCAGGACTTGCATGCTAAGCAAGTTGCTCTTGGGAGATAAACACGTACTGTTTCGGCATTCGAATCATAGTATGTGCGTGTTCTTTTTTGTTTGAGAAAAACATGGTGTAGGTGAGGTGATGATCGCTTCTGTTTAATTACTTTGATAGCCTCACTGAGATGCGGAACTTGTACACGCTTGTCTCTAGTCAGTTGGTGTTATTGTGTATCCATCCACCTTCTGCGCCAATGTAAGTTATACTTTTATAGACTGAATCCTTCTTTTTTTTTTCTTTTTTTTTTGGGGATAAATAAATTTACACACATACACAATCTAGGGAACATTAAACATTGATCTCATCTAGGGAAGATTAAATATTGATCTCTCGTATGAAAATTTAACATTGATCTCTCTTATGAAAATTAGATACCTTACCATTTGGCTAGCCCTAACTCTCCAAAAGAGGCCTATCCATTGAATCCGCTTAACGATTGATGCCATATTTTTCATAGGGGAGACAACAAAATTCATTGGTGTCATAATGAGAATCATTTTTCAAAACAAACCAGGTTAAATCACACCCGATCTAAACATAATTTCATTTATTCTAAACATTATCATTAATAAATTTCATCACAAGTTTGCTAACCTCACTCTAGCACTGGACTGAAACAGTAAAAACTTTGATATACTGGCCTTACTCTTATCCGACCAAAACAATCCAATTCCAATAACTACTCACAAGAGGGAATAGATCTATTTTCATAAGTAAAATATGAAGTTAAGAGCTGCATGTATTCTCATGCTTACAAAGCTACTCACGATACCTACGTATTAAACTTATAGCAAAAGGCCTAGACATACCTAAAATACCCATGTATACTCGGTATAATGGCGTTCATTTACAGTTGAAGCAAAACGAATTTAGTAAGACCTATTTATTCGTACACACATATATAAAGCTGATAGACGGATGATGTTCACATATAGACACAATTCAACAGGGCGAGACCCTACAGGGCTCAATTTCAACCAAGGCGGCAAATAGTTTTTCGCACTAAGAAGCAAATGACTGATGATGTTAGCAGCCAAATAGCAATCCGCAAGTCAGAGTACTAATCAGCGTCTGTGAATCCGTGATTGTTTCATCAATGTTGAAATAACTAAGGGACGCCCATCATCGGATGATAAAATGGTCGATCATATGCTGTATCACATCTGCACCTTCTGTTTGCATGTACTGGTCTTTGACCTGTAAGCCATCACAGCATACAGAACATGCTCGAGTGATCAGGAATTAAAAAAGGTGTTCGACGACTCATAACTGTTATCCACACTACAAAGCCTGTATTTCCAATCAAGCCTAATTTTTAAAGAGGAACACCAAAATATATAGCCGTACCCTGATTTATGTTGAACCCACAAGCATCAAATAAACTACACAGGGGAGATGGGCAAGGAGGCTAAATCATGTGTGCTCTCAGGCATATGTACTCCGAGGAGCTAATTGTATAATTTTACCCACGGGTGTTCATCGTATGGGAAACTTTTCTTTCACATTTACTTAAGTGGCCTGGTAAAGAAAACAATCTTAACGTATATGGTAAGGAATTGGGGGGAGAATGAGAAAGAGACCTGGATCACACTATGAGCAGCAAACCTCAGTCTGCTACTGTGAAAGCTGACATCAACCTTCTCCCATGAGACGCGAGATAAACCTGTCGCAAGCTCCTCTGCAGCCAATCCCAGACAAAATCTCAGGCAACTAAGCATCAGGCCACGTGAGTGCTCTTAGAACAGGCAGAGAATTAACGGAATGCAGAAGGGAAGTGAAGACAAGTATACTGAGCTCGGGAAGCTGAATACGAGGAATACGTTAGATCAGAGTTTTATGAACCTTCTATCTTGTCAGAGCTCTGATCTTCCTCTGTTGTGGCTTCATCATGCTCACGCTGCTTGCAGTACTCTTCGTAGACGATATGTGGGTATTTCTCATTTATGGAATCCTTCCACTGGCCAAAAAATTTCCCAAGTCATGACAATGCAAACAGCCAGGAAAAGGGGGGAGGGGGGTTCTCTTACTGCGCTTCTCAAGGTCATCAGATAGTCTCAAGTACCCTTGAGGATACCCAATATTAGAAGATGTATACAGTAGATCCTTCATTTTAGACAAAGAAACACGAATAATTTCCATGAATAACAGAGTTTACTCCTAAGCTTGTGTTGGCTAATCAGCACTCCAAAAAGGGCATTGCCAAGTCCAAGCAACACAGCTGAAGAAACTGAACAGGTACCTTAGGCAATTCATTCACACGTCTAATACAGGACGTCCTCCAGCCAACAATATCTTAACAGTATTCAGTAAAGGAAAAAGATAGAGAAAGAATAATAAAAACGATAAGCAACATTGGTAATGTGATATTTTATTTTATGGGCACAGAAAGGATACGATCATATCCAACATTTGAATATGCAACTCTACGCTTGAATGGCCGTAAGGCTGATCTGCATCAGAGGCCAATAACACCATTCAATTGAGAACGCCTGATAAAGCAAATCAATACAGTAAGATATAAACAAAAGAATTACGACATACATGAAAGGGTATTCACTATCTTCCACCATCCTTCCAAGCAAGGGAGGCTTTCCTTCATCATCATCGGTCAGGAAGAGATGTCTACCTGTTCTTCTAAATATCCAACGAATCACACGGCCAGCAACTTTTTCCAACGAAATCACACCAAGAAGGAAAGGTACCTAGACCAAAGCAATTTAGCAATGACTCTATCAGCTAAGCTTAATTCATACCATATAACAAAAACTGGTAATGATTATAAAAAGATTAGAATGAAATTACATAAGCAATAACAAGAATTGCATCTAAGAAGGAAAAGTCGTCCTCGTCAATTCCAAATCCCTCTAATGTCTTACAGTTTCTTTTTCCCCTAACAGTGTTGCCCGTCAGAACATCTACCACCAAAGAAGTCATATATATCCTTGTCTTCAACATCTCAAAGCAATTAAACCAAGTATGATTTCATAAGCAATTTTCTAGCCACAAGAAATGACTTTATCTGAAAAATTAATGCCATCCAAATTCTTTCCAATCTCAAACTTGAAAAAAACACCAGCCTCTATTGATCACCATATTAGCCTCTAAAACAACAAGCTGACATATGTATTTCTTCACCAAAGCTACTTCATGAATATCATTCTTTGATACAAATGTGATAGAAGTGACGTTATCTGGTTTTCATACAACTTATTTTAAAATTTTGAAAAAGAATTGACACACACATTACTACAAGGTCCTAGATAAAGTCCAATGAAACCAACAAGAATAGGTCACCTTGCATTGTCTGAGGTACTTCTATTCCAAGAACACATAATTATTGAAATTTCAACAAAAAAGACCATTATGCTCTCTTCAGAAAGGTAAGCATCATCATTTTCACAGACGATAACTATCATTTTCATCATAGAGGCTGACATTTGTCACATCATCTAAGAAATACTAACATGGCTGAAATCTCCATTATCCTTGTAATGCTGTGTTTAATTTAACAACAGAGGTATACAAATATCATGACTGCAATCTCTGCTTGCTAAGCTTCTGCAACTTGAAGTCTTGAACATTTTTAAAAGAACATTAGTTAAAAAAAGGCGCCTGACCACGCCTCGGTGTGAAGCGACCAAGTCAACACCTCGGAGGAGTCTCAAAGATGCAAGGCTATATCTTCACCCCCTTTTCTTCTTTTTCTTGGCCTCGTCTTTACCTTTTCTCCTCTTTTCTTTCCTTGGAAGCTATTATCTGAGCTATGCTTGTACAGTAAGTGTGTGTTCTGGGGAGCTACGATGATAATATAACATATCTTAAGGCTGTTTGCGGTATTAGGGGTTACATTGATGTCTAATCAATTTTTTAATGCATTTGTCTTAACTTGTTTCTACAAAATAAACTTTGTGACATGCAATTATGCAAATGACTTGCAAACATTTCTTCATAGAAGTGCGCCATGCATCCATCATGCACCTTCGCCTCACGCCTTGCATCTAGGGACCATATGCGCCTCGGTGTGCCTTGCTTCTTTTAAGACTAAGCAAAGAACCTGAATTTACCTCCCTTGGATTCAGTATTTCTTGCCAATCAAAAGAGATCAGTGGTGACCCCACCATTTTCAATATGGTAAATCTCCACAAACAGTCCAAAGATTCATCAGAAAGGATAAAGTTATTACCCAAAAACCTCTCTACTGCACACATTAAATAGATGTACCACAGTCTTTGAATGACATCCACAACAAAAATCATATCGGAACTGTTGAGTGCAGCATAAATAAGGGCCTAAGCTACAATTACTAAGTCATAAAAGAAAAAAAATTCAGAAAGCTAACCAGAAAGAGAATATGACAGGAAAGGCCAGAAAGGGCCTGTTGCTTAAGTCAAACTCCCACCAGTTTATACAAAGCCCTTTTCTTTGAGCTCTGCCTTCTATTTCCTAAGTACAAAGTACTGAAGTAATATCTTCTCTTCTAAGAAAGATACCATCTGTAAGAGGATAGAGAACTCCCCATAAAGAAATATTGTTCATTACAACTGCATCAGGCATCAGTGTCAAAAAAAGGAAAAGTTCAGTCATGTTACAAGTGCAAAAACAGATGATGTGCTCCCAACTGTCTGTTGAGTCTCATTCATAAATAGACAGAATAGAAATTCAGGATGCTCAAGTAGAAAAGGACATGAACACACTGCTATATTTTTTATTAAAAATAACCCACATTATGCCAAAATATTGCACCAGAATGCAATTGAAATGGCCAAGTACTCAGAACCACAAGTACTTGTTCAGATCAAAACTTTGTACTTGTGGGAGGAGAAACACATTTATTCTTCTTTTGTAGACGATTGTTCAATTTGTTTTTAATCTTTGTATGGGATGTAGTTAGTTTATTTGTCGAATTCATGCTTAGCTGCATCTGATTCTTTTGTTTTCACAAATAAAATAACTTTTCCTTAGGCATAGAAAGTTCGACTTTTGAAATGGCATAATTTCCTCAGGAGGAACATATTAGTTTAGCAATTCCTAGTATGTTCTATTTTCAGTATTGCCAAACAAAAACAGACATGTCGGACAACTTCACTGAATGCTGAGCAAGAAGGGAAAGTACAGCACATGGGAAGACAGCTAGCCACGATATAACAGCTGATAAGATAGCTAGAATTGGTCTCAGATCTTTTTTTCTTATTTAAAAAAAAAAAAAAAAAAAAAAAAAAAAAACCTCGGAAAAGACTTAGATGGGGCAGAGAAGGAGAAATCAGTTACCTGCTTGTTACCACGCGAGCCAAGATGAGGAGTAGCTACAGTAATAAAGTTCACTGCTTCGAGACCAACAATTGTACCCCTTGAGTTCTCAAGAGAACTATTATCTAATGAATCCGTAGGTTCAGCACCAACAGGAGGTCGATACAGAACACCAATTGCGTATCTAGCCACTAAGCCACCAACAGAATGTGCAACGAAGGAAATTTTACGAAGCTCTGCCTTGTGTTTAATGACCTCTAGAACCTGAAATTCACAAGCTCATTTATTGACAAATGAAAGCATGTAAAAAGAAAATGACATAAAAAAGCACTTTGGATGAGAAAAGTGGAATGAGAGGGAACTCCATCTACTTATGTCCTAAGAAGTTTGCTAAAGAAAGATAGCAATATCAAACCAACCTCCTCAGCCAATCTCTGACCCATGACATCTACACCATCTAATGTCAACTTTGCCCCGTTACTTTCACTGCCTGTCAAAATACATCATAAATTAGAGCCAAAACTACTTTCAAGAGAAACAAATTGCAGTTTAATCAGATAATCAGATCAACTAAACTAATTCCTCAAGTCTGCAAAATACATGACAAATCAGAATCAAAGAAACAGTTTTTCCCACAATAGAGTTACAGAGAGACTGTTTCCATTAGAATCTAAATCTACGGCACTGATTGTCAACTAGGCAAGCTAAAGAAAGGAAGGTTGGGGATCATAGGTGAGACATTTTCTTTTATAGCCCATCGCAATTCAAACCCCCCCCCCCCCCAAAAAGGAAAAAAAGAAATAATCGCAAAAAGGGGGGGGGAGGAAGACACATTTATCAGTTGTTCCTAGCAAGAGGATGCTTTTCCAGCATCTATTATGGAAGAAATTACATTAGCTATACAGCAAGAACCTTTCTTTGATTGCCCGATTCCCCACCTTCTCAAATTGCTTCTCTGACCATCATAAATGACCAAGACATACATAAGGAGGCGAGAGGAATCAAAATTAAAATAAAAATTAAATGCTCAAGAAAAGCTGTGCCACAGCCACAAGCTATTAAGATGCATGCGATACCTTCCAGAAAATCTTAGAAGCAACTATTCTACAAATGAAATTCAGAAGCCTCTAAAAGATTAAAACCCAAAAAACCAACAGAGAGTCAGAAACTACGGTTCCAAAACATGTGCAAAACAAATGGTATGATAACCACTAACATAATTTATTTGCAAAAAACAATAGCAACATTAGAAGAGGTCTTTGCAGGAAACTGACCGTTACCTCTGCAGAATAAGAATTTCTAAATCAATTCATTAGGAACTAGAATCACTAAAAAAAATTTGCCATAGATCGAACAGACGAGAACATATACTATGCTATAGGCAGATTTGCTTCTCTCTATTAAACAAAGTCAGCGGTTGAAACTAAAAATAAAAATGCCACAAAAAACAGATAAAAGGAATAGAAGAGTACGCCAATAGTCAATAAGTCAACAACACAGCAGAAACACACAAGGTATGCTGGAAGGTTTCCTTACAGTGAACATATACTTTATCTGGGAGCATCCTGGCAAACTGTTCTGCTGCAAACTTCCAATCAGCAGCACTGCAATCACAGAACCAGTTCATTAACATAATCACGGTGAATAACCCTTGTCTGTCAATAAAGATCAATGCAAAATAGCTAATAATGGTGAATTTATTCCCTGTGGAAGATCAGATTCACAACTGGAAATACTTCATAAGTTAAATTTTTATATGAATACAAAGAAGAAGAGACTCAAATTGACATGGATTACAAAAATTGAAGAACTCTGCTCTTCTTAGGTAGAAAACGATTACTAATGAGCTGTAGAAAATCAGTTCACTCATAACCAAATCAACAACACAGCAAAGCAACCATAAGAAACGTGTTAATAAGTGTACAATTCAGGGCAAAATCAATTCAATTTCAACGCCGAGACAAAACCCAGAGCCAAAATTCTTCAATTATGCAAAAATTTCTATATTTTCAATTCCCAAGAAATATCCGACCCATCAGGATGAAAGAAGTGTCCATTCCCAGGATCACATCAAAGATTAAAACTCAAAGGACTTGGATCAAATCATCCAACATTCCCAGAATACCATGGACCATAACAACAAGATGATCAGCAGAGGAAGGAGAACCGCCCTTCTCACAACTCCAAGAACCGCCCTTCTCACAACTCCAAACATCGTGACCTCCATTGACGGTGTCCTTGTGACAAACACCGTTCTCAACGACCACACCCTTATCCATAAATTAGACCCAACAGAAACCCCTTCACAATTGCCCACCAACACTTTTGTCAGTCTATGTATCTATCTAGGCAAGAACTCACTGATCTTCCAGCATCTGATGACTGATGGGATCCTCCCAACCCCCCCCCCCCCCCCCAAAAAAAAAAAAAAAAAAAGATAAACCCGAAAAAAGGGGGGGCAAAGGTTGTAACAGGCGGTTTCAACTGCGAAGAGACGAGGCTTGAAGCGAAGGGTAGGGGGAAATGCAGGGGTGACGTTCTCTGGGAAAGTGAAGTCCTCGGACGGAAGGAAAAGGAACGGTTAACCTCCAGCGTGGGTACAATCGACAGTACTGCATGTTTAGTTATCAACATTTTCATTTTTCAAGAATTTTTGCAAAGAAAAGCTTTGGAGCAACGGTAAGGTTGTCTCCGTGTAATTAAAAGGTTACAGATTTGAGCTGTGGAATCAACCACTAATAAAGTCAGGTTAAGCTACCTACAATTCACCCCTTAGGATGCGGCCCTTTTTCGAACCCTACGTGAACGCGGGATGCTTGTGCACCAGGCTGCCTTTTTAAGAATTTTTGCAAACCGACTCCCCTGTATTTTTCTTCTCATCTCATGGGTAAATAAGTAAATTCCTGAAGAGTGTTTTCATGGTAAGGCCATTAGTTTTGTTTTCGTTCCAACATAAATAATCACAAGGATTTTAAATGTATCAGATGTGATTGTCTTATTTCCATTATCTTGTGATCGATGATAGATGGAAGATTAGATTTTCTAATAAATTGGATAGATAGGACTTAGAAGTGACGTTGTGGGAAAGTAAAGTCTTTAGATGGAAGGAAAAGGAACAGGAAACTATTAATGTAGATGCTATCAATATATTATGTGTTTCATTATCAGCATTTTTAAGGGTTTTGCAAAAATGACTCTGCCCTATTTCTCTTCTCATGGATAAATCTTGAGGAGTGCTTTCATGGTAAGACTATTAGTTTTGTTTTTGTTCCAAACATAAATAATCATAATGATTTTAAACACTTCAAATATAATTGTCTTTTTTTTTTTAAATTGACCATTGACCGATGACAGATGGAAGATTGGACTCCCTAGTAACTTGGATTGAAGAAAGTTGATATATAAGTGTCAGCAACAGAGGAAAAAATTCAACCAAGTTTAGAAGAGTTGAATTATATATATATATATATATATATATATATATATATATATATATATATATATGAAATTGAGTGAGTTCACACATTTTTGTCAAGTGTCATAATTTTATTAGTTAGCATATTAATTAGTACTTCAATTTATTTTGTGTCTTTTATCATGCATACAACTCTTGTTTTTATTTTTCTTTACATATTTCACAAGATCTTTTACATTCTCCTTAATTAGTTTCTTAGAAATATGGTTAATAAACATTTACTTGCATATATAAAAATAACACATGTGTAAACTTAAAAAGTTCAATAGATACAAAGATTGTTCAACTAATAAAATAAATCTAAATGATGAAAACAATATTGTTCATGAAGTATTCTTTAAATAAATCACCATAGTTTACAAAGAAAATAATAGATTCATGCCAAATCATTGTTTTTTAGACCCTCAGCTACTTTCTGGCGCCTAATTAATCAATAGAGTTTAAAGTTTGACAATATTGTCCCAAGAAAAAGACCGGTTCTATTTTAATTATTTAATTAGGCTTCACGTCTTCTATTCCTTTTCTAATTAATTTTAATTATATACGTCTTCACTCCTTGAAAAAAAATAACAATTTCTACACGTCCTCGCATTTCCTAACAGGCAGACCCCTTTCCCAAAAACAACTAACCACAAGTTTTTTTGGAAAATATTTTGGTAAATTTTGAGGTTTTAATGGAAGCCTTACTTGTTTTCCGATCATTAATACGTCAATAATTCAATTTTAACATACAAATCTACAAAAATCAAACAAAAGTTTAAGAAAATAACGTTGCATAAAAGTAAAATTGAACAATACAATTATGAAAGTCTTACCTTAGTTCTTGCAATAAGCTGTCAACTAATTATATCAGTTGTTAGTTATTTATAAAATATTAGGGAGAAAGATGAGCTCAACGGTTTGATGACATGAGCTCCATAGCACACTTGAACAGTTTTATTTACAACAATAATTAGTAGGGGTTGGCAACGGATCGGGTACCCATTGGATTAAGCGGTCGGCCCGTTTAACATAGGGCTAATAAAGAGCCTGGTCAATAATGAATTGGGTCATTTATGGGCAAGTCCATCAAAACATATTAACGGGTCGGACTGGGCAAGCCCATTAACGGCCCGCTTAGTGAGCCATTATTTTTTTAACCTAATTGACACACTAGTTTACATATTCCAATTAGTTAACCTCATTACCAACACTTTGTATATAACAATAATAATTATACACCGTTGTCTAGCGTAAGTTTGTTCCGTTTTTAAACGGGTCAAAAGCGGGCCGCCCATGTGCCGACTTGACCTGACCCGTTTATTAGCTTAATTATGTATTCTCTAACTTTGAATTTGGATTAGTTTAATTTGGTTGAAAAATTACAAATACATTAATTGAAAAATTAACTAACCAAAAACACTCCTTAGGTGGTAATGGGCGGGTCATGGGCGGGTCGGGTTCATTTGGCCCATAGCCCAGCCCAACCCATTAATAAATATACTGGACCCAGTCCAACCCGTTTAGTTAATGGATTAGTCCAGTCCGGCCCAACACAATCCGTTGCTCACCCCTAATAATTAGTCTCTATGCCTATTCTACCTTGACAATGGATCATTTAAGTATTACATACATTAATCTCATCATATGGGTTTTAAATTTCTTTATAAAACTTAGATAGATTTTTACATATTATTGTTTGTCTATTCCTTTAATTTTAATAAACTTTGTCCATTTGTTTTCTAATAATAAATCACTGTAAGTTACAAAACAATTACTAGATTCATTTTTAACAATTTATGTAAACATTCTTTTTTGCCAAGCAATTTTAGTGTATGTTATCCACAGATTGCCGGTGGTCGGTCATCGAGAGTCAGAGAGAGAGCGCTAAGAGCGACAGAAAGTTGATAGATCGAGAGTCGCGAGAAGGCTGCAAGGCAGACAGAGAGAGAGGACAGATTGACAGATGCTGAGTAGGTGACTGCCGAGTGCCAATTGGTATCTGGTGAGTGGCGATTGGGATCTAGGGTTGGGAGAAGACTGCAGAGTGGAAGCAGGAACGGATGAGGGAGCACAAGACGTTGGACCACTTGGAGCAGAGTAGGCGAAGGCTTAGGTGAGCAAACAAAGCCAGATTAGGGTTGAAGTTTGAACTTTGAAGAATTGAAGGTAGGAAGGCATGCGCATGCCCCCTATTTTAATGTTTTTGAAAACAAAAAAAAAAATTTAAAAAGATTTTCTGAATATTTCGATTCGAATACCGGAACCGAATTTTTCGAATATTTCAGTTCAGATACCCGAATTTTCAAATCAGGTTTCGGGTTTTCGGTTCGACGATTTGGTTTTGGACATTTGTGAACACCTCTACCCAATATTATATGCCGCTAATCGTTTCGCACATTGCTTATCCCAATCTATTTAATTTGTGTAATACCCCAATAGTTAATCATGCTTATATTAATTTCAAATCTGACACTATGCAGATAATTATAGTTATTTGGAGCAGTGAGCCGCACAATTTTTCCGGTGAAACACCCCCTGTGTTACAAAAATGTGATAATACGTAATTTTCTTACGGTTGCAAAATGATAAAGAATAGTATGAATATATAAGGTTATTGACATAAAATAAATTACGGTGTATCCGAGCTATATCGAAAAATTACCGAGCCATAAAATTTTCTTCATAATTAAGAATGAGGATGACGAATGGGAGGAACCCAAATGACATGAAATTGGAATGACAGCAATTAAGTTTTCTCAAAGTCAAGTGTGTTGACTGAATTGCTCAGCAATGGGATTGAAAAGGTGATCAAGGAAAGACAAAACAAAACAAACAAACAAAAAAATATAGAGAGAGAGGGTCTCTGACACTCTGTGAAGGGGCCGAAGAGGAGAGAGACCACGACCCCCCATCCTCTGCTTGCTGTCTCTACTCCTCTTTCTCTAAACCAGCCGACCATCACCAGACACCAGCCGACGACCGAAGTCTGTCCCTCGCCGTCGTCGTCCAACCCGCCCGCTGTGCCTTCCTCCCTCTCGCTCACTCGCTCCCCCTCTCCTTCTCTCTGCTCTGGGTCGTGTTTTCCAACAGAAACAGGGGCCTTGAGCGGCCCCAAGACTCATCGCCACCGTGGAAATTCACAGCACCAGCCACCCACCACCGCCCACCTCCATAGTTGTTGCCACCACCACCCTCAGTCTGTAGCCACCAAGGTAAAATCCAACCCACTCTTTTTCATTTTTATTTAGTTCAAGCTTATAGATTTGTTGGGATAATTTTAGTAAATGATGTTTTATTAGTGTTAATAAATTGAGTAAATTGGAATTACATTATTTGAATGGGGTTGGAATTAGTTATTTGAATAGAGTTGGATTTAAATTGTTTGAAAGATATTGGAGTTAGGTTTTTAGATGATGTGGGAAGGGAGTTGATAAAATTTAGATTGTTAGAAGCTATGGAAGTAAAGTTGGTAAAAGTTAGTGTATTAAACTAATCAAAAGGGTTATGATAAAGCTTTGACAAAATGGGATTAGGAGTGGATAAGAAAGAGATGCTTGATTGAAGGATTGTGTAAACCATGAGATTTTGGTATTAATTTGAGGGAATTACAAGTATAGAAAATAAAGGGGTAAATGAATTCTTGATATAATAAGAGAGGGAAGTAAAAGAGAGGAGATTAAAGGTTATGATTTCCCAAAAGTATATATGAATGAGGTTATAAACCCTAAAAGAAGTGTAATTGGAAGAAAATCTCAAGGAAAAATTAACGATATATGCCAACAATGATGTGAAGTGGCTATATGAGTAAGTAAAGGTTAAAGGGAGGGTTAATTAAAAGATTTAGAGGGTCGAAGTTCATAAGTAACTAAGCTAAGTGTCTAAGGAAGGTTAGACAATCTCTAAATTAAGTTGAAGCTGGCAAGAACGAAAGCAACTTAATAAAGAGAATATTATCATTATTTATCGTAATCCAACAAAAAGAAAAATGATCCACAAGGCATTTCCGAGTCAAAACTTGTAATGTTAGCCTTTTTCCTGTAAATTGTGATGATTTAAAACAAATTGATGTTAAGAAATGAAGACTTGCTCAAATAAATGATCCTGGACACAAGATTTAAATCGACTCAGGTAAAAAGAAAAGAAAAAGGGGAAATTAGTTCTTTTTCAGGTACATTATTGCTTGTACCCTTCAAAAACGTAAATTTATGTTATTTTAGTAAAATTTTATTCAGCCATTAGAACCTTTAGGACCATTTCAGTGTTCATTGTTTAATAAGTCATGTTCATTGTTCATAAGTATCTACTAGCAGAATTCATTGTTGGACCCATCCTGTTAAACGGAAAATTCATAGTTTATTTTTATTGCCATGGATGTTACTCATACACATAGGGTTCTAATCCAGATCGAAGAATTAAGTACTAACCGTTTATGTAGTCAAATGCTTCTCAAAGGATATTTGTAAACATAGTTTTAACGTTGCGCGCACTCTCACCGAGTCCTGCAAAGGCTTGTTTAATTGTACAAGGATAACGTGTTGAGCAATCGCTCATTTTGTATGGTTTTGGTGCTTTCAAACTGTTTTAGGGAAGAAGAAACGATCAACAATTGAGCGGGAACCCAAGGAAGCTAAGGGCCTAGAAGATGTGGGACTGGGTAGCGGATGTTACTTCCCTGATCTGGTCAAATATTTTCCAGATGTGTTGCTTTTAGGTTGCTGATAAATATTGCATCGAATGTAAATTCATTTTGGATTAAGTATAACATTGTATGACTTAGCTTTGTAATAATACAGTGATAAGTTAAACTCGAGCTTGTTGGTGTAATATACCCCGTGGGCTACGATCCAGCTGCCTTTAGTTCTCGTGAATAGCCTTGTTCCTAAGGGACGGCGGTAACGCCCTAACTGCATAACGCTTCCTATTGCCTTAATATTCATTAAGTAGGTAATGAAGGGATATGGGGGCTGGGTATTACAGAAGTGGTATCAGAGCACGGTTGTGGGCCTTAGCTTGATTAGTCACTGTCGTTATCTCGTTAAGGCAGCCTAAGTATGTATATAGAAGGGACGTGAGGTTACTAACAGTGTAGTCGCTTGAGCGAGGAATATGATTTTAAACTTTAAGGATAATGTATGGATGGGAATTGTGGTGAAATGAATATAGGTAGGTATGTTTTGTTGTGTGGGTATGCTCATCAAATGTATTTATACATATATATAGACACACACATATATATACACACATATATATATATATATATATACACACACATATATATACATACACACACACACACACACACACACACACACACACACACATATATATATATATATATATATACATATTATGGGAATTAATAAGTGTTTTGTGTTAATGACAGATGGCGAGACATGGACCTCCTGATGAAGTACCTCCCAAGAACCTGCAGGACCCCCCACCAGTCCAAGGACCTACCCAAGGCGAAAATCCGCCTTCCCCACTACCACTTGCCCCCGAATCCCCGATTGATGATGAAGGGTATGACACTGACAATATCAGATATCTGGCAGGGATTGATGGATATGACATCTGGAGAGCGAAAAATGACGATGATTCTAGCAAATCGGACAGTGTAGTAAGCGCGATCGATATCCCTGAGTCCCCAGAGGTCATAGAGATAAGTTCTGATGAGGATTCTTGGAGTTCAGGGTCTGTAACGCCCCTAATCCTATGGCTAGGAGTGTTAGCGTTTTTCTTTAAATCCTGGGAAGAAACGGATAGAGTTTCCCCTGAAACTTGACTATTTCCCAAGCTTAAAGCCTTACAATAAATTCCCTGCACAAGAAAAACATAACGATAAAGGCTAACTAACTCAACGACTACCCGCCGGAGTTCACAGCTCTACGGGCCACCCTCCCGGAGCATCACAACCAACGCAGTTCAACGCTTAAACAAATGAACAATGAAAAGTACAGCCCTGGGCAACTTAGATGGTGGCTCACACGGTCTTACAGAGCGACTCTAAATGAAATGCAATACAGGCACACAAGAGATTAAATTACACGTCATTACATCATAATACAATTTGCAGTTTACATACAAGCTCAGAACTTTACTCTTAGGACAGCAGTGACTCCATTTCAGCTTACGTGGACTCACTTTTACCTGTTATTTCAGAAACCTGGGAAGGGAACAATAATAAATTGGAATGAGCAATCATCGCTCAGTGGGAAATTCCTTTTCCTAAAACAATACCTAAGTGCAATAATAACTTACGACAACCATTTGAAATTCCTTCTCTTTGAAGAACTCACCAATCGTACAGTATGTTCCCATCACAATGCAAGAGAAATAGCCTTTGCACCACCCGTCTAAACTTTGAAGGTAGCTATACTTCATAAACTTCCATGAGACATTCGTATGAATGCATAAACGCAATAAAATAAAATCGAGGAGTTTAACCCACAAATATCACTTACTGGGACATCTGTTACGAAAATCGCTAAAAATTTATATACATTGCTCCGTACATTATTAAGGCTTATTTCCGTACATATAATTGATGTCGTATATAGTCATTAAACTTCATTGAAGATGCCGTCAAGCAATAAACTATACGAGTTTAGTAATGACATTAAACCATCATCATGCCCAATGCGATGAAATCACCACCCCCATAATACCACTACCACATATAGTGACAGGTCATAAATAGGAGTAAATTTCCGTGTTACAACAGGGAACAATAACCATATGGTGAAACAGATACTATGTCATGTGATTAGTAAGATCTCTACAGGCTTGCTGGCGAAACTATAGGATATATAAACTTTAAATTCTCTACCAGCTGGTAGAACTATAGAACTGTAACACCATTGATGAACTATGAAACATTTGATAGGACTATACGTATGAAACGTTGAACTTTGAATCATCTGCATACTGGCAGAGCTATGAACGCTACACCTTGGAACTTCTACCTATTGGCAGAACTACGAACTTTAACTTTGGACTTTGAACTTCTGCCTATTGGCAGAACTATGAACTTTAACTTTGAAATTTCTGCCTGTTAGCAGAACTATGAACTTTGGACTTTGAAACTTCTGCCTGTTGGCAGAACTATAAAACATTGAACTCTGAAGTCTCTGCCTACTGACAGAGCAATAAATACTGAACTTTGAAACATTGAAGTTGAAGTGCTATGTAGACTTTAAAAGGAAATACTGGGTTGGTTATGCTAAGAATCCAATTGATGCAATGTAACTTATGCTCATTACTCAATCTCATCGATCCGATGTTTTAGGGTTATTTCATTTCCGATGACTTGTCAATGAAAACATGCGACCGATAAAACATTGAGGAATGCTTAGAAGTCAGGTAAATAAGCATTCCTAACTATATCATGTCTATGCAAGCATTATAGACGATGAATGCATGTAATCAATGAACACTTTATATAGTCGATAGCTTCATACAATCGATAAACTCTATAAAATTAATAAACTATGCATAAATCAATAAACTTTAGAAAATCAATAAACCACATATAAATCGATAGGCTTTATATACTCAATAAACTTTCTATAATCGATAACGACATATAGTCATTAAACTTGATATGATTGATAATTTTTATATAATCGATAGGCTGTATATATAATTGATAAATTCATATAAACGAAAGGCTATATCCAATCACTAAACTTCATGTAATCGATAAATCACTGAACTTCATATAAATCGATAAATCACTAAACTTCGTGTAAAGCGATAAATCACTAAGCTTTACATAAATCGATAAATCACTAGACTTCCTATAAATTGATGAACGTTATATAATCGAATAACTCTCATATAATCGATTATAACTCGATAAACTATATATATAATTGAATACATTTCACATAATCAATAAACTATATATAATCGATAAACTTATTCAATACGGTCAATATATATACTAGGCATCGTTTAGTTTATGCTACAGTTTCCTCACGTCATAAATAATCAGTTCCAATTCAATCTGAACGAACTAAAATCAATAAACTTTCATCAAAATTAACAATAAATAGGAGGAAGAGGAAACCCACCTCGAATCCAAGTTAAGGGACCCGTTTTAGGGTTCGATTTGGGTGGCTCGATGCGGGTTCGGTTCGCTCCTTTGCTCCCCTTCTGCTGGTCTCCCTCCTTCCTGCTGAACCGCCGTCGCCGGCGCCCATGGAGGAGCCGCCGAAACACCGCCAGCGACCTCCCCCGCGGAACCGTTTTCCCTCTCCCCTGCGTCTGCCTCTGCCTCTCTCTCTGGCCCGACCGGGGGTGGGGACGACCGGGCGTGCGTCGGCCGGTTGCTGGCGACACCGCCGGGGCCTCCCTCACCCTCTCCCCGCGTGTGTGTGTGGGTGGCACGGGCAGGGGGTCGAGAACCCCCCTGGTTCGCGACCCTTCTCTGAAAAGAAGGGGGCTTCGGCCCCTTTAAATTTTTTTTTTCCGTTTTGTCTACTGATAATAACACCGACCCACTATACCATAAATCCAATTTTCCGACCTCCAAATCTTAAACTGTAACCATTAATATAATCATCGGTCGATTATTCGCCTTTTGATTATATTAAGGTTCGATTCAATAAATTGCAGGATAGTTCCTACGGTTCGACATTCTAATCGTATTTGAAAATCTGCTCAATTTAGTGCCCGATAATAATCCTTAATACCAATAAAACTAATAATAATGAGAATACTAATATTTCTTTCAATAAAATCAGCACTCAGGCAGACTTCATCGATATTAGTTCAATTTATAACGATATGAATCGACTTATCGAAGGGGATAAAATCCCGGGTGTTACAGGGTCAGAGGCTAGTAACAGTAGTGACCCAGGTTACCAATCAAGAGGGTGGAACCGGAAAGAAAACGAGAAGGGTAGTGGGTGCAAGAGGTAGTTGAAATGATGAAACTGTTAGTAGTTCCATAAAAATGTCAGTGTGTAAGATAGTCAGCTAGAAACTAACCCTAGTAGGGGGCAGGATCTTAGGTTACAAGGTTAGTATACTGCTAACCTAACCTCACCCACTCATTTTGTAATGGAAGTGGGTTTTTTTTCTTTTGGTGTACTACCTTGAAGATTATACTTTCAGTGGGCTCATATAAAATGGTTTGGTAGTGTCTATATGTATCTTACTTGTACTGTGGTTATGTATGAGACATATGCAGTGGATAACATAATAAAGAGTACAAGTTTTATGTATATGAGTATAGAAATTTCCAAACTATAGGCAGAATTACTAATAAAAAAGGAAAAACGGAATGATGAAGTGCAATTGCATGGTAACGGATACCTGTTGGGTCAGCACAGGTGAATTAAGAACAACCAAGGATAAAACAAGAGGAGTTGGATATAATTAATATTGATAATGAGAGAGCATAAGCGCATAATTGTGAGGAAATGAATCACTGAGAGTTAATACGTTTATATATATGTAATAGAATGGCGAATCCAAGCAACAATGTTCTGCAGAATGATTTACAAGTGGATGCTGAGGAAGATGTGCCTGCTCACTCCGTCAATCAGAACACCCTGGCAATGACCCCTCAAAGAAGCCAGGAAGCTGTTAGTGGACCCCCAATTCTTAAAAATGTTAAAGGTAAAAAGGGACTATTAGATGATCTGGATCCGGAACTAATGGCTAAGATTATAGCTGAGGTAACAAAGAAGCTTAAGGGGTCGGGATTTAGAAAGGATGAATAGGAAAATAAGTTCTTTCATAAAGTTGTGAAACGAAATCCAAGAACATATGATGGTAAGGAAGATCTAGCGTTACTTAAACAATGGATCAGTCAAATGGAGAGGATATTTGATGTGGTAAAAGACCCTGATAATGGACGCATAAACATTAGAGCTTTTTATCTTACGGGGCAGGTTGATATTTGATGGAGAACGGTTAAGCCCACCTTTCAAAATTCTGAGGCTACTTGGATTCAGTTTAGCGAGGCATTACGCGCCAAGTTTTATCCAATGCATTTACAAAAGCAAAAGTAAAAGGAATTTCTAACCATGCGTTAGGGTAATTTATCAGTGATGGAGTATGCTAGCCGGTTTGCTGAACTCTCGAGGTTTGCCTCTGAATATGTGACCACAGACAGAATGAGGATATTAAGATTTGAGGAAAGCCTGGCACCCTATATTAGAAACCAATTAGCAGGACAACCTATACACACTAGTCAAGAACTTTATGAACGTGTTGCTGAAATTTAGTGGGTAAAAACTGAGTTGAGAATGACAAATCCAGTCAACCCTAGGAAAAGGTGGGATGATATAGGTATATCGGTTGGAGGATTTCCAAGTAAGAAACCTACCCCCACAAAACCAAAACCTCAAGGCTCAGTCCCTACTGGAAAACATTACACTAAATGTGGTCGTACGAACCACAAGACTGCGGAATAGGGTGGGGACAAATCGCTGTTTTTGGTGTCGAAACCTGAACCATTTGATTCCAATTGTCCTATTAGGCCTACCTCACCGGGTAAGGATTATACTCAAACTTCTAAACAAGGTAAGAGCACTGCTCCTGCGACTGGCCGTCAAGTGGGTAGAGTGCATGTGATTAACAAAAAGTAAGCTGATGATTCAGGAATCATTATAACTGGTACGCTTGGTTTCTATTCAACACCTTTTGTTGTTTTATTTGGTTCTGGAGCTACACATTCCTTTATTTCATCAAAAGCTGCATCTCGGATAGGGATGGAAACAATAAGCATCCTATAAATTTAGATGTAAGTATGCCAACTAGAGGAATTGTGAAATGTAATGTTAAGTACCAGAATTGCCCAGTCTTTCGAAATTAGGAGATTTTTGAGAGCAACTTGATATAGTTAGACATCTTGGAATTTGATCTAATCCTAGGAATGGATTGGTTGTCGAGGCATGGAGTAAAGATTGATTGTCAAAAACAAAGAGTGTCCCTAAAAGGAAAAAGAGGAGGAAAAATATATTTTTGAGGAGACAATAGTAGAACTGAATATCCGGTGATATCCTTGATGGCAGCAAAGAAATTGCTTAGGCAAGGACGTGTGGCGTACCTATGTTGTGTCACGGAAGATAGGAAGGAAGAAGTAAAACTTGAGGATATTTCAGTGGTCAAAGAATTCCAAGATGTATTCCCGAAAGAAATCCCTGGGTTGCCACCTAGGAGTGAGAATGATTTCGAGATACAATTGGAGCCTTGTGCACTGCTTATCTCAAAATTGCTATATAGGATGGCTTCAATTGAGTTGAAAGAGTTGAAGGTGCAGTTGGAAGATTTGTTACAAAAGGGTTATATAAGACCAAGCATATCTCCATGGGGAGCGCTAGTACTGTTCGTGAAGAAAAAGGATGACACTTTGAGATTGTGTATAGACTACAGAGAACTAAACAAAATCACTATAAAGAATAAGTACCCTTTGCTTAGGATTGATGATTTATTTAATTAATTACAAGGAATGGCAGTCTTTTCGACGATTGATCTTAGTTCAGGGTACCACCAGTTGAGAATCAAACCTGAGGATATTCCGAAGACGGCATTTAGGACACGTTATGGCCACTACGAATTCACAGTAATGCCGTTTGGGTTAACTAATGCTCATGTGGCCTTCATGGATTTGATGAATCGGATATTTAGGTCGTATTTGGATAAATTTGTGTTTGTTTTTATTGATATTTTAATTTACTTCAAGACCAAAGAGGAGCACAGTGAACATCTAAGGATTCTATTAAAACCCTCAGGGAGTATAAACTCTATGCTAAACTCTCCAAATGTGAATTCTAGTTAGCTAAAGTGACTTTTCTAGGACACGTAATTTCTAAAGAAGGAATTAAGGTAGACCCGCGAAAGGCAAAAGCGGTTACTGAATGGCCAAGACCACTAACATCAGTGAGGTTAGGAGTTTCCTGGGAATGGTCGGATATTATAGGCGATTTGTACAAGATTTTTCAAGAATTGTCTTACCTCTCACTAACCTATTAAGGAAGACTATAAAATTTGAGTGGGATGATAGGTGTGAAGCAGCCTTCCAGGAACTAAAATACAAACTCGCCACTGCACTAGTCTTAACCTTACCAGCTGAGGGAGGAGATTTTAACATTTGTAGTGATGCTTCTAGGCAAGGTATAGGATGTGTTCTGATGTAAGATGGGAAGGTTATAGCTTATACTTCCAGGCAGTTAAAGCCATATGAGAAAAATTATCCTACCCATAACTTGAAACTAGCAGTGGTGGTTTTCGCATTAAAGATTTGGAGGCGCTATGGTAGTCCTTGCAAGATTTTCAGTGGCCATAAGAGTCTTAAGTACATCTTCACTTAAAAAGAATTAAATTTGAGACATCGTAGATGGTTAGAACTTCTCAAAGATTATGATCTTCAGGCACAATACCACCCAGAAAAGGCTAATGTGGTTGTAGACGCATTAAGCCAAAAGATACACCATAGTGTTAATGCTATGAAAGTAATGCAGCCAGGAATTGTAAGGGATTTGGAAAGTATGGGTACAGAGTTGGTATTCCCTGAGGAACCAGGATTGTTTTTGGATAATCTTGTAGTTCAACCCACTCTTTTAGATGAGATTAAATAGGCACAAACAAAGGATGAGAAAGTGAAAAGGATTAAAGAGAGTATAAATAAGGGGAAGGCATTGGGATTTGTAAAAGATGAGCATGGAGTTATCAGATTTTAAAATCGAATTTGTGTACCACAAAAAGGAGAGTTAAAGGAAAGGATAATGGCCGAGGCCCATAATACCAGATATTTTGTCCATCCAGGAGAAACGAAAATGTATAGAGGTTTGAAGCAGACCTTCTAGTGGAATAACATGAAAAGAGACATAGCTGAGTATGTGAGTAAATGTCTCACCTGTCAAAAAGTCAAAGCTGAGTACCAATGCCTCGTGGGAGAAATAAGACCATTAGAGATTCCCATATGGAAATGGGACTCTATTTCCATGAATTTCATAATGGGATTACCTTTGACCGCATCAAAGAAGAATGCCATTTGAGTAATAGTAGATAAACTTACCAATTCTGCTCACTTCATAGCAATACATGCTTCTTAGAACGTGGATAGGTTGGTACAAATTTATATTAAAGAAGTGATACGGTTACATGGTATACCCCAGGACATTATCTTATATAGAGACTCAAGATTTCAATCTCGGTTCTGAAAAGCGTTGCAGAAGGCCTTCGGCACAAAGTTACAGTTTAGCAGCTCCTACCACCCTAAGATGGATGGGCATACCAAAAGAGTAAATTAGGTGGTTGAGGATATGCTATGGGCCTGTACATTGGATTATTAGGGGAAATGGAAAGAATATTTACCTGTAGTAGAATTTTCTTATAATAATAGTTATCAAGTTACTATTAAAATGACTCCTTTTGAGGCACTCTATGGTAGAAAATGTAGAATGCTCTTTGTTGAAACAACTTGGAAGATACTCTAGTTGTCGGAGCGGAGATGATTCAAGAAATAGTAGATAAAGTCAAAGTTATCCAACAAAACATGAAAAAAGCACAGGACAGGCAGAAAGTATATGCGGATCAAAGACGAAGGCCTTTGGAGCTCGAAGAAGGGGATAAGATGTTCTTGAAAGTTTCTCCGGTGAAGGGACTCCGGAGGTTCAATGTTAAAGGAAAATTAAGTCCATGTTTTGTTGGACCATATGACATCATTGAGAAAATCAATCCCGCTCTCGTATCGTTTAATCTACCCTCCAAATTACAACATGTGCATGATGTGTTCTATATTTCTCAACTTCGCAAGTATATACATGATCCACCACATGCGATAAGGTATGAACCTTGGAGGTTGAGGTTGATGGGTTAATCTACGAAGAGCAACCTATAAAGATAGTGGATCGAAGGATAAAACAATTGTGCAATAAGACTATACCGTTAATTAAAATCATATGAACTCATCATGGAGCCTCAAAAGCTACATGGAAAACTAAGGATGAAATGAGGCATCCCCATCCACATTTATTTGAGAGGTACATCCAACATAAGTTTTGAGGACGAAACTTTCTTTAAGGGGGGAGGATGTAATACCCCAGTAGTTAATCATGTTTAAATTAATTCCTAATCTGACATTATGCAGACAATCATAGTTATTCGGAGCAGTGAGTCACGCAATTTTTCTTGTGAAACGCCCCATGTATTATACGGGATTTTCTTATAGTTGTAAAATGATAAATAATAGTATGAATATAAAAGGTTAATGAAATAAAATAAATTACGGTGTATCCGAGCCATACCGGGAAATTACCGAGCCATAAAATTTTCTTAATAACTAAGAATGAGGATGACAAATGGGAGGAAGCTAAATGCCAAGAAATTGGAATGAAACCAATTAAGTTTTCTTAAAGGCAAGTGTCTTGACTCAATTACTCAGCAAAGGGATTGAAAAGGTAATCAAAGAAAGACAGAACAAAACAAACAAACAAAAAATATAGAGAGAGGGCGTCTCTATGAAGGGGCCGAAGAGGAGAGAGACACGACCCCCCATCCTCTGCTTTGTTAAGCCATATATCCCACCTCGGCATCTGGTATAGCTGAATACATAGCTTGTGTATAAAAGGATGTCATTATGTAACTAACCAACTGATTCTCACAACTCAATGCAATAGATTCTCTCTCTATGCTTTCCTTTCTTTGGGTTATCTCTTCTCCTTTTTCTCAAAGTTTATCCTATAACATGGTATCAGAGCTATGGAATGAGATCAATTTTCATCCGGCCTTTACACAACAATCAATTGCTTGGTTGATTCGATTGCTCGTTTGTTTCAGTCCATTCTGATTTTCCTTTACTTTTCTTTCAACGTTTCTTCTTGAACAAAAATTTCGTTCAAGCTTCTGGTATCGGTTTCCAGAAAGCTTCAATGGCACAAGATTACTTGACAAATCCTTCTCACGTCTTGTTCCTTCATCCATCAGACAATCCTAACAATGTTCTAGTCAGCAATCCTCTTGACGGTCGAAATTATGGCCACTGGAAGCGAGCCATGGAAGTAGCATTGATCGGCAAGAACAAGATCAAGTTTGTTCAAGGTACTTATTCCAGACCTGATTCCTCCACACCTGATTTGCAAGCTCAATGGGACAGATGCGAGAATATGGTGTTGGCCTGGATTATGCACACTACGATCAAAAACATTTCTGATAGCATCATGTTCTCAAACACTTCACATGAAGCTTGGCAAGAACTAGAACAGAGGTATGGTCAGGCTGATGGAACTAGAATCTTTGAGGTACAACGAGAACTGTGTTCTATTGCTCAAAATAATCTTTCTGTTGCTGACTATTATACTGAGATAAAGAAGCTTTGGGATGAGTATAATGCAATTACAACAATTCCTCACTGCTCTTGCGGCTTAGAATGTGATAGTTTGAAGACGATTCACAAAATGATTGACAATCAGCAACTGATGCAGTTTCTTGTTGGCCTAAATGATGTGTACAAAACTGTTCGAGGAAATTTGCTTATGATGAAGCCTTTACCATCCCTTAGTCAAGCTTATAATGTAATCTTGCAAGAAGAAAAACAGAGAGGCTTTAGTGCTGCTTCTCACATTGTAAGCCAGTCAGCAGTGTTTCAAGCTCAGATACAGTCTGGACCAAGACTTGAAAATGCTATGGAAAATGAACACATTGCACTAGCAGGACAACAGAGAAGCACTTACAGCTATGCCTACAAATCCAAGAATGATCAAAATATGTCTTCGACAGTACCTAGGTTTGACAAAAGGCCATATTATTACTGTGATCACTGCAAAGTCCCTGGACACTCTATTCAAAGGTGTTTCAAGGTACATGGATACCCTCCAAGGCATAAGTTGTACAACAAGAACAAGAGAGTGGTAGCAGCAGTCCAGGCTGACCATACTAGCAGTCATATAGAGTCTTCTCATACACCATTTAATCAATCAGCTCTTACAGCTCCTTCCAGTGCTCCTGTGCCAGGATTGACTGCAGAACAATATACACAACTGATGGCTCTTTTGCAGAAAAACTCCAGTGAAAGCCTGGAAGCTTCATATGCTGGTTTTATGGCAGGTAATAGAATCTGCTTATTCTCCTCATTTGGGAAAAATTCCTGGATCATAGATAGTGGAGCTAGTGATCACATTAGTCCAGATTTATCTTTGTTCTCTAATGTGAGACCTGTACTCCAGCAATGTCATATCACAATGCCAAATGGATTGCCAGCTCAGGTAAAGCATATAGGGACTGTTCAGATTGGTCCAAATTTATGGTTGAAGGATGTGTTGCATGTGCTTGATTTCCAATTCAATTTATTATCCATCAGCAAGTTGACAAAGCAAACTGGTTCTCAAGTCCTTTTCTCACATGAGTACTATTTTCTTCAGGACCACACATTGCAGAAGGTAGTGGTCCTTGGTAAAGAAGCAAAGGGTCTATATTGTTTCGATGCAAGTCTAGAAGACAAACCTACACAAGACAAAAGATCCAGGTTCCAGCAACTTTCTTCAAAGACAGAGGCAGCAAAAACAAACAGCAGTCTGAAGGACAGCAAAAACACAATGATTGGTTGTTTTTCTTCCATAGAACTTTGGCATTTTCGTTTAGGTCACCCATCCTTTGGGCTTCTCCAGCACTTGGATCTATCAGATTGTAATAAAGTACACAAGGCTTCCATTTGTTCAATTTGTCCTAAAGCCAAAATGCATAGATTACCCTTTCCCCTCAGTCATACAAGGGCTTCCAAGTTGTTTGAGCTACTTCATGTAGACATCTGGGGTCCTCATCCCTTTTGCACTTACAATGGCTGTAAATACTTTCTCACTATAGTTGATGATTTTTCAAGGGCTACATGGGTTCATTTACTTTCACACAAAAGTAATGCCTCTGCTCTGCTGCAAGCCTTTATCATCTTTGTAGAAAAACAGTATGATGCTAAGGTCAAGATTGTAAGGAGTGACAATGGTTTGGAATTTCACAATGGGTCTATACAGCAGTTCTACAGGGAAAAAGGCATTGACATTCAGGCCACTTGTGTTGATACACCCCAGCAAAATGGGGTTGTTGAGAGAAAACATCAACACTTGCTTCAAGTCACTAGGGCCCTAATGTATCAATCTAATTTGTCTCAAAAATACTGGGGTGAAGCCTTGCTCACTACTACTTACTTGATCAACAGGATTCCTAACTCTTCAATCCAGCACAAAACTCCTTTTGAGCTGCTCCATGGTTCACCACCTCAATATCAACACCTTAAGGCCTTTAGATGTCTTTCTTATGCCTCTACTCTCAAGAGAAATTGAGACAAAATGCAACCTAGGGCTACACCATGTGTCTTCATTGGTTACCCCTATGGTCAGAAAGCTTATAAATTACTTGACCTAGACAGCAAGAAGATTTTCACCTCCCGAGACGTCATATTTCATGAAACAATTTTCCCTCTCCATGCTACTTCCAATAAATCAGACATACCACTTCCCATGGTCTTTCCAGATCCCATTCCTACAGATTATCCACCTTTATCCTACAACTCAGATTCAGACATTACTGATGCCAGCTACCTCTTGTCTACTGATTCAGTGATTGAAACTTCCAACCATACCCACCCTTCTCCACCTAACACCTCTGATTCTTCTCCCTGTAGCAACACCTCACCTATTCCTACTACCAGAAGATCCACTAGACCCCATAAAACCCCCTCCTATTTACAAGATTATCATTGTAATGCCATCATACCTTCAACATGCCTACCTCCAACTCATCATGCCATAGTTTTCATAATTTCTCAATATACAGAACCAACTTCATATGAGGAAGCTTCAAAACACCCAGGCTGGGTTGAAGCCATGAATAAGGAAATACAAGCACTCATCTCAAACAACACATGAGACTTTGTGGACCTACCTCATGGAAAAAAGGCAATCAGCAGCAAATGGGTATATAAGGTAAAGTTACGTGCTGATGGAACCCTGGAAAGACTCAAAGCCAGATTGGTCATAAGAGGTTTTACTCAACAATATGGGGTGGATTATCAAGAAGTCTTCTCCCCTGTTGTTAAAATGGCCACCATAAGAAGTATCATTGCACTTGCTGCTGCTAGAGGCTGGGATCTTTATCAACTATATGTGAATAATGCATTCTTGCATGGGGAATTAGATGAAGAAGTCTACATGGCTGTTCCCAAAGGGATTCCTAATCCCACCAACAAAGTGTGCAGGCTAAGAAAATCCCTATATGGGCTTAAACAAGCCAGCAGACAATGGTTTCATAAGCTCAGCGCCACTCTTATTGGCTTAGGCTATCAACAATCCAAAAATGACTATTCTCTGTTTTTAAACAAATCCAGCACTGATATCACCATAGTTGCAGTATATGTGGATGACATTCTGATCACAGGGTCGAACAAGTTTGAAATAGATCATGTTAAGAGCCATCTTGACAAATATTTTGGAATCATGGATCTGGGTCCTTTACACTATTTTTGGGGAATAGAGGTTACCTACCTCCCAGAAGGCATAGTACTTAGCCAGAAAAAGTTCACACATGAATTGCTACAGGCCATTGATATCTCTGATATGAAACCAGTAGCAACACCCCTGCCAATTAATTGCAAACTCACAGCAGAAGATAGTGCCTCTATAGCAGACCCTACACTCTACAAAATTCTGATGGGGAAACTTAATTTTCTTTCCAATACAAGGCCTGATCTCAGCTTTGCAGTACAAACACTAAGCCAGTTTATGCAAAACCCCACAACCACTCATATGCAAGCTCTGCTCCACACATTGAGATATGTCAAAGCCACAGCAGGACAAGGTCTCCTCCTCAAAGCATCCGATCAACTCAGCTTAACTGCCTTTTCAGACTCAGACTGGGCCTCTTGTCCATCCTCTAGAAGGTCAGTTACTGGCTATGCGATCATGTTAGGATCATCTCTCATCAGTTGGAAAAGTAAGAAGCAGAGTACAGTGTCAAAGTCTTCAAGCGAAGCTGAGTATAGAGCTATGTCAAGGAACCTCGTCTTTCACCAAAGAACAAAGCACATTGAGATTGACTGTCATTTTACCCGAGACAAGGTTCTTGAAGGCCTACTGCAGCTCAGTTACTTGCCCACTACTGATCAGTTAGCTGATATTCTAACCAAGATACTTCCCTCTTCACAGCACAAACACCTATCAACCAAGCTTGGCATGGTGCTTACTTAGCCCCATTCCAGCTTGCGGGGGGGTGTTAAGCCATATATCCCACCTCGACATCTGGTACAGCTGAATACATAGCTTGTGTATAAAAGGATGTCATTATGTAACTAACCAACTGATTCTCACAACTCAATGCAATAGATTCTCTCTCTATGCTTTCCTTTCTTTGGGTTATCTCTTCTCCTTTTTCTCAAAGTTTATCCTATAACATGCTTGCTGTCTCTACTCCCCTTTCTCTCAACCAGCCGACCACCACCAGACACCAGCCGACGACCGAAGTCTGTCCCTCGCCGTCGCCGTCCAAACCACTGGCCGTGCCTTCCTCCCTCTCGCTCACTCGCTTCCCCTCTCCCTCTCTCTGTTCTGGGTTGGCTTACCCAATAGAAACTGGGCCTTGAGCCGCCCCGAGACTTGTCGCCACCGCGGAAATTCACAACACCGGCCACCCACCGCCGCCCACCTGTTGCCACCACCACCCTCACTCTGTAGCCACCAAGGTAAAATCCAACCCACTCTCCTCCATTTTTATTTAGTTCAAGCTTATAGATTTGTTGGGATAATTTTAGTAAATGATATTTTATTAGTATTAATAAATTGAGTAAATTGGAATTACATTATTTGAATGGGGTTGGAATTAGTTATTTGAATGGAGTTGGATTTAAATTGTTTGAAAGATATTGGAGTTAGTTTTTTAGATGATGTGGGAATGGAGTTGATAAAATTTGGATTGTTAGAAGTTATGGAAGTAAAGTTAGCGTAAGTTAGTGTATTAAACTAATCAAAAGGGTTATGATAAATCTTTGACAAAATGGGATTAGGAGTGGATAGAAAGAGATGCTTGATTGATGGATTGTGTAAACCATGAGATTTTGGTATTAATTTGAGGGAATTACAAGTATAGAAAACAAAAGGGTAAATGAATCCTTGATATAGTAAGAGAGAGACGTGAAAGAGAGGAGATTAAAGGTTATGATTTCCCAAAAGTTTATATGAATGAGGTTTACCCCAAACGAAGTGTAATTGGAATAAAATCTCAAGGGGAAATTAACGATATCATCGATATATGCCAATAATGATGTAAAGTGGCCATACGAGTAAGTAAGGGTTAAATGGAGGGTTAATTAAAAGACTTGGAGGGTTGAAGTTCATAAGTAACTAAGCTAAGTGTCTAAGAAAGGTTAGGCAATCTCTAAATTAAGTTGAAGCTAGCGAGAATGAAACCAACTTAATGAAGAGAATATTACCATTATTTATCATAATCCAACAAAAAGAAAAAGGATCCACAAGGTATTTTCGAGTCAAAGCTTATAATGTTAGCCTTTTTCCTATAAATTGTCATGATTTAAAACATATTGATGTTAAGAAATAAAGACTTACTTAAATAAATGATCCTGGACACAGGATTTGAATTGACTCGGGCAAAAAGAAAAGAAAAAGAGGAAATTAGGTGTTTTCCAGGTGCATTATTGCTTGTACCCTTCAAAAACGTAAATTTACGTTATTCAATATTATCAAAATTTCATTCTGCCATTGGAACCTTTAGGACTATTTCAGTGTTCATTGTTTAATAAGCCATGTTCATCGTTCATAAGTACCTGCTAGTAGGATTCATTGTTGGGCCCATCCCGTTAAACGGAAAATTTATAGTTCATTTCTATTGCCATGGCTGCTACTCATAGACATAGGATCCTAATCCAAGTCGAAGAATTAATTACTAACCGTTTATTTAGTCAAATGCTTCTCAAAGGATATTTGTAAACATAGTTTTAACGTTGCGCGAGCGCTCGCTGACTCTGCAAAGGCCCGTTTAACTGTACAATGATAACGTATGAGTAATCACTCATTTTGTATGGTTTTAGTGTTTTCAAACTGTTCTAGGAAAGAAGAAACGATCAACAATCAAGTGGAAATCCAAAGAAGCTAAGGGCCGAGAAGATGTGGGTCTGGGTAGCGGATGTTAACTTCCTTGTGGATGTATTGCTTTTAGGTTGCTGATAAATGTTGCATCGAATGTAAATTCATTTTGGATTAAGCATAACATTGTATGAGTTAGCTTTGTAATAATACAGTGATAAGTTAAACTCGAGCTTGTTGGTGTAATATACCCTGTAGGCTACCATCCATCCGCCTTTAGTTCTCATGAATAGCCTTGTCCCTAAGGGACGGCGGTAACGCCCTAATTGCATAATGCTTCCCATTGCCTTAATACTCATTAAAGCAGGTAATGAAGGGATACGGGGGCTGGAGTGTTACAATTTGATTATGATTAAATTTCATGACAACACTTACCATACACAGCCTATTACAAATAGCATATGAAATTTGACAAGAATACATATCTGCAGTGAAAGTTGATATGAATATATTTAAACTTTAACGATAACATTAACTAATATATTACTTCCATCAGTGCTATGTCACTAGCAAAACGATAATCCCAAATTGGGGTGGCAATAAATTGAATCCTTGTTTGCAAATTCAAAAGTTCATTTTAGGTTCCAATCTCTTATCATTTGATTAGAAAAAATGGATTTATTAATTTTCATGGGAGGGTTTAGTAATTCATAGGGAAAGAGAAGAGATGAGATATACAAAAAATGGCACATTATTTTTGCCTTTGCTCTCCTTAATGTATGTCATGACAAACTCTTAAAACAGATAGTATACATATATATATATATATATATATATATATATATATATATATATATATATATATATATATATATATATATATATATATATATATATATTTAAAAAAAGAGAAGGAAAAAATATAGTATACCGTGTCAGTGCACAATTTTTAACCATTTAAACTTTTGACATGAAAAGTACAACAACTAAAAATATAAACCGTAAGTAGTTTAAAGATTAAATAGTTAAGTTACTCCAATCCTTAAAAATGCATATTTAGGCAAAGAAATTATAAATATGTAGAATGGAGAATTTAAACTTCTATTTGCCCTTCTGCTATTTCCATCTATATTCCTTTTGAGAGGGAGAAGCCTCTCCCTATGACTGCTACAAACAACTGAGCAGCAAGAAGTTTCATCTTCAAAGATTGACATTACTTAAGGTAGTAAAGGAGAATCACATACAACCAACAATTCTAATAGCAGAAGCAATGGAATTGCGTAAAGGGCTTTTGGTGACAATCGCAACAAGCTATTCATACATCCTCATTGAAGGAGACAACAAAGAAGTTATATAGGCAGTCAAGCACTTAAGCACCACAATTTTCGTCCAAATGGCTAATTGGGATAGTAATCAATGATGTTTTGAGAAGAATCTAATACCATGCGTAACTTACTATAAAATCGCATATTCGATGATGCAAATACATTAGCAGATTAATTAGCAAAATTGGCACAATTATTCTCCTGCTTGCATAGTTTATGTTCTTTTGAAAAAATCCTCATATTATATTGATGTGAGAAAATAAAATTTTAAAATATTAGGAGCAGGTTTTTTTTTTTTTTTTTTTTTGGGAAACACTTATTATTAGACTTCATACAACATTGTAAGTCTATGTCTAATAAATCTGTTCTCGAGCAGAATTGGGAATTTTTTTTTTTTTAAATACCTAAACCTACTCGCCGTCGGAAGAGACAGAGAGTGAATAAAACATTGGTTGGATACTGTTGATTGTTAAGTGCTACGCATTTACTCCCCATCGGCACTCCGGCGCCGGTATAATTCTCCCGCAAATATCAACCCTCGATCACTACAGCTCCTCCGGTACGCAAATTCCTACATCTGTTAAGTCCCCCCCTCTTTTTGCGTTCAATCGACGGGATACTCATGAATGACGATGCAGAAAGAAATTAGCTTGAAATCTTGTGTTGTTTTACATAACAGAACAAACGTGATTTATGCTTTTGTCTATTTGTAGTTGTTGGTTCTCACAATGTTGTCAAGATGGAGTAGAGTCGCTGCTCAAATTTGTAAGGCTGAATCGCTGAGAGGAGTCATAGGGTTTATGAAGGGTTCAAACGTTGTGTTGTTTCAAAACTATGCCAAGGTTGCAGCAGTGTCGATGCCTTCGGCTACTGATTCCGTTGGGAAGGTCTTTGATGACAATGCTGTCGCTATGGTAAGGCATTCATTGAAGACGCATACTTGTTGGAGGTGGAGGGTAATTTACTTGATTGATAATGCTCAATTGTGTGGCGTCTTTACTCATTAGTGGCTCTTAGAATTCAACAGAAATGACCTGTTCTCAATTCAGAAGTAAGGCTGCCGCATACCCTCCTCCAAATACCCTGTCTAGGCGCGGTTGTAGGTTATGGATTGCACATTAGTGACATTAACTGTGGATGTTCATTATTGGTATTGGCGAGTATTTGTCAACTGTGCGAATGGCCATGGACCGATTGTGGGACTGGGAGTCAATTGTTTTCTCGTTTCAGTCATTTGTGTAGGGAACTTTATTGTTGTCATGGGCAGTTTGGGGTAGTGCGTGGTGTGGGAGTTGAGGCATCCTGAAAAGAATGTTCAAGATTTCTAGACTATGGTGTCAAACATTAAAGTATGAGAATATAATTGTTGACGTCTATGCAGATTCTACAACTAGGATCCGACCACGGTACATAATTCTTTTCTGAAAATTTTGTGCATTTTGGCCCAGAATAGTGTCAAAATGTCCATAACCCTATATGTGCCTTGAGCATCAAGCACCTAAATTGGGGGCTCGAGGTGGAATGAATAGTCCATGGTAAGATCAGGTTTAATTTCTGCATTGATATTTTCTACTTTAAAACTGATCGGACTTTGTCGAGTTTCTTTCTTCACTATATGGTTTTTGTTATAAGCTAGAAGGCCCAAGCTTGTGTGACGGGCACATACATGAGCAGCAGGCTTTAGAAGCTAGAGTATGGATTTAGTTATGTTGATTTTCATGTGAGCAGGCCAGTCCATCTGAGCCATTGATTGGCGATAATACTTTCATGATTAGCCAGTTTGGCCCTTTGAAATGAGTTTGACCAAGGATGCCCGATGCTTTTGCGGGGATGCTATTTTCATTCTGCAAGGACAACAACAGTTGACAATTCTTTTCTTGATATGGCTCATTAGTCCTTACTTTTTTTTTTTGGGTGGGGGGGGGGGGTTTGATGCACTTTAGGGTCTGCATATAGAAGCATACTTCTGAATGAATGATTAGGAAATATTATGGAATCTGGAACCTGTGTTGTAACTTTGGGGGGATTGCGACCTACTGCAGCTGCTATTCTTGTCAGGTGAATCATTTAGTTAAGCTGTTCATCCCTTGATAGTTTCACGTTAATGCTTTATAGTGGTTGCAAACTGCTCTAACATGTTTCCCTGGAAAAAAGTTTCAAATTCAGAAAATGAGAGCCTTAAAGGGTTCCTTGCTAGTGGCACGGAAAGCACTGATTCTTGTAATTGGTTAGGCAGACAAAGAAGTTGATACATCTGATATTTTGCTGTTTGATTTCTGCAGGTTAAGTTGGACAAGATGTTTTGGTCTAAGCCACGTTCATTGGCTCTTCTGAAGGATTCACCTCTGAGGATTGAAGAACCAAACTATCAAGGCATCCGGCGCTTTCTCCTCAATTGATGCTCTTTTATAGTAACCAAAGCAAGTCCATCCGGGGTGCAAATGTGGTTTACAAACGTAAATCTCACAAGTCGACAAACCTGCTATATACAATGGTGAGTTATTTCTGCTTTCTCTCTCCTTTTTTTGGGGGGGGGGGGGGCGGGGGACCCAACTATTCTCTATGAGTGTTGAACTTGATAATTCTATATTGAAGAGTCTGTCTTAAATTTTACATTGGTGCCATGGTTTAAAAATGTGGCCGATCTACGACAAAACGACCGTATCGGAAAGGTTTTGAGTTGGCAAAATTGCGTTTTCGCCATGATTTGAACGTGATTTCTGTATCATAGCGATTTTTCCATACTGCGATCGAAAACGCAATTGTGACTGAAACCGTATTTTGAATCCTTGATCGGTGCTAAAGTTACTGTTCCACACTCTCCACTTCTTGGGCTCTATGAATCATGTCGATATATTCTGCAGTTCAGTTCTGGCCTACCAGAAGTTTATGAGTTTTCAAGTGATATTCGAAAATCATAGTGTTACAAGGTTGGTGCTTCCGTATTTACAAGGAGCTTTCATGTTGTTCCGAGTAGCACCCTTCCATGCTTTTATCAGGTTCTCTTCTTCTAAGCGAAAAAAATTCTATCAGAAATTCAAAACAATATCAAATCACAATTAGGATAAGGTTCCGAAGATGCTTGATGTCAAGAAAAACAAGGAATAAGGAAGGTGTATAAGAAAGCTTATCTCCAAGAATACTGTTTGGAGTAGAAAAGCTAATCTTTATATATGGATTCCTAGATCCTTCTTAGTCATGCTCTGTACAGGAAGTCAATTACTGTCCTAGGAGCATCTTGCTACTGCTGATCCCTGTACACCTTTTCACTATGAATATGGAGCATATCTAAGCTTTATTTGGTGTAGAGTCTGATTTCTACATTGGAAATGTTTCAATGTAGGACACTCTAAGAGTAATTCCTACACTGAAAAATCCACACACAAAATAGGAGAATACTAACAATTGATTCTCAGATTCAATTTAATTTCATTCAAGTCTAATACCAAATTTGATTTAGGATGCTCTAAGAGCAATTCCTACACACAGAAATTCACACTCGAAGCACTCACAAATAATTCTCAAGTTCAATTTAATTTCATTGAAGTTTATTTTGCTAATGCATAACAAAGGAGCTTAAATTAAAAAAAGGCCTAAAAGATTAAGGAAACAAATAGATAACCTAATCAAGGAGATAATATACACTTACAAGCTAAAAATATATAAACGAAAATACAATATTGCTAAAAGATAAACTATGAAGATAATAAAGTGTCAAAATACTTCACATATGCCAATAGTATGATATACTCATATCTTCTTGTTTCTCCTTTATCCTTATCCTGCATCAGTATCTTAGCTGGTAATTTATTCATTTGATGGATTTTTTCTGTACTAGATCATCTAATGATAGTCCTTTTCCTGACTGCAGTATTTAGCTTAGAGAAGACTTTTAAGACTACATTTTCGCTCCTTGTGCTTCATATGTGGATGTGCCTGCGACGGTTGAAAGAGGAGGGTAAAGAAGGTGTTGAATTTGGGCAATATTTGTATGAGATTTACAATCATGACTTGGAGCTGAGAGTATCCAAGGCTGGGGTTAGTGTTTGTTTGCATGATAAATTGTACTGCAGACATGGCTTATCAGAAAACTAGAATCTGGTCAGAATTACCTGTGTTCTCTAAGGATTCTATTTGACACACGTTGGCTGAATTAGTCCCATACTGCCATCTTACATATATGTGAGCCTCCTAGAGCACGTTTCGACTTTAGTTCATGTGTGACCCTCCTTAAGAAACCACAAATTTGTGTCAGTGTATGAGGTATATACTTGTTAATTCCATGGTGTACCTGTTAATCATTAGACTATGATTTAAATCACAGGCTGGAATACTAGGTGTGCTCTATATTGAATTGGCTCTTGATGCTGGTTTGTGGAAGCTGTTGTGTATGGGGATCTTGTTTGCTTACAAGTAGAGTCTTGTGGAGTTGAATTGGTGATGTTGGTACAATATCATGGTGACATGACGATGACTTATAGGGTTTGCTATGCATCATTTTGTATTCTAGTTCCATTTTTGTTTCTCTGTTTTTGTGTTTGGCAATTTCAAATGATTTCCTTGTGTACCATTTTATTTCCTCACAACATTAGGAGGGTTTTGGAGGTTCTTCTATGACATGTCTCAGGATTTAATATTGTTAGTAATCTGCTCCCATTGATTATAATCAGAAATGCCTCTGCCATTTTCATCATGTTAATACTATTTCTTCCCCTTTTCTGGTCGTCTGTGGCTTACAATTTTGTCTGATTGTCATGCTCTGTTATTAGTTGCTACTCAAATTGTGCTGACACATCCTTTAATTATTTCCTCACTGGCAGGTTAACTTGCTGTTGACAAAATGGATGAAAGATTTGGAGAAAATATTGTATGGAAATATTGTTGCATATGATAATGCTTTGCTTCCAGAAGCTGGAAAAAATGATCTTTCAGATGTGCTACGGAGGTATTGTTCTAAGGTGGAAGCACAGTTGTATACTTGTATCCATAGTGTCTGCGATGAAGTTCCTACTTATGCATGTTGTTTTAATGGGTTTCCATGCCTTAAACTTGTAGCTTGAGTTAACTATATTTATGCTATCTGTGTATGAGTTAAAATAGATAATAGTTGAATGAGGATCTAGATCCCTTGAATCTCATAAGTAGATGTTGTGATGATGATGATGATATAGTAACCTTTGGTTTCTGGAGAACAAGATTCTTTAGTTATAGGCACATCCTTCTACCAGGGCTTTGGTGTTTGAGGTTAAGTGCACTTTTGGTGATGAGAAAAAAGATATCGTAAATAGTAGAATTTGCCATGCAAGATTGGGAATGTTGACTAGCGATGAGGTTGCTGATAGTTACCAACATGGATTCAAAATGTGGCCGAACCGCGACGAAACGGCCGCATTGGAAAGGTTTGGGAGTTGGGCGAACCACATTTTCATGCCGCGATAGCTGCGATATGGAACGCGATTGCCGTATTAGAGCGATTTTGTCGTATCGCAACCGAAACCGAAATCGCGACCGAAACCGCATTTTGAATCCTTGGTTACCAAGACCCTCTTCTTTTTTCCCCCCTTTTTTCTTTTTGTTTTGGGGTTTTGGGGGGATTTTTACATAAAAAAAGTAGTAGACTATGATGGAAGATTTAAGTGATTTTGCTTTTTTGTCTTTTTTTCCCTCCCCCTTCAAAGGGAATGGTTGGATTTCTTTAATCTTGATCATCTGTGATGAGCAGGAGGTAAAGTGTTTGTAATGATCAGTTCATGACATCTTATACGGCCATTACATTACTACATCAACCATTGCAATCTATTTTTAAAGCCATTATAGCTATAGAGATTGTCATTTTGTCTGTAATGATATTCATGTATATAAAATGAGAAGGGGAACTAACATGGGTTGGCTTGGGTAATCAGAACACATATTTCCTTTTTTTTTTTAAATAAAAAATCTTATATCAGTGTTGATGAGGATTTTCTTTTAGAATCAGAATGCCTCTAAGGTTAAGGCTAAATTTCAGCACACGGCATAATGGGGGTTAAGACGGGGGTATGCCCAAAAAATTGTCTTTCCTGAAAGCTGAAGAAGTTGGGTGGAGATATCTAATTTTCAAAGTCTTCCAAAAATTTGGGGCAGAATTTGAGCAGACAAGGAGCTGGAGCCCTTGAAGTTTCCAAGATGGAGCCAGTGAATCACTTCGTGTATCGAGTTGGGTTGTCAGTCTAACTGTATCAGTATTTCGCAGTAAATTGCCTATCTGTGGGTAGCTTGGTAGAGATCCTTCGCCTCGTAACCCTGCATCCGTTTCTCTCTCTGCAATTCCTCCTCTCGCTCCCTCAGTCGCCCCCCTCCTTGGAGCGTGGTACCTGCATGTGGTTTCGGTTTCCAGAATATTTAATGATTTTCATGAATGCCATACGTATACTAGTGAACAACCCATTCCTTTTCCAAAAGATTTGTTGAAATGAATAGCAAAGCAGTTATTAGCTGCATTTTTAACAAGATTTTGAGGCTTGTTATAAATATTTGGAAAATCTGATATTCAATTAAACCATCTGATAAAATGACTGATTGTTTGCGGTATACTCCTGGGTTAAGGATCATTCTTAAGTGATAGTTGAGCTCCTGAATATCTATGTATACCTGGGTGAGGTTCCTGACTTACAGTACATGCTTGGACTCCAATGAACTGCAGGAATGTGATCTGCGATGATGCAGGATCAGAACCAAGTGATGCTGCAAAATGTGTCGTCCAGGTGTGGTCTGATTTTCCTGTACTATTAGCTGGAGTCAGTTGAGTTCCGTTTAAAGAAATCAAGGATAATCTAGTACGGAAATTCATGATATGCATCTGAAGGAATAAGGTCAATAATTTTCTTTTTGTTTTTTAAATTTTCTATTTTAGCTTGTACAGCTTCATGTGAAAAATTTTAAGATTCATTGATTAAATATGCCAAAAATAGAATCTATGGTTACAACTAGATGGGCCTTGTCAACAGAAGAAAAACTGGCATTTGCGAGGGTTGGAAGATCTTTTCCTGGGAAAGTACTTTATTATATTGGTGGCTCGCGTGTACTGAACATTTGATCCCTTTGAGCCATGAGGATGTGTCCCTGCAGATTTAGTTCTCTTACTTATCTCGTTGTAAGCTAACAATACAGTATGCTTGCGTGGAAGTGAAGGTGGTCATGTTTTAATTTTCATACTTTCACCTTAGGTCACCTTGATGTTATATTGATTTCTCTTGGTAGTATAAGGATTGACCTTAGTACGGAAGCGATAGGACCAAATGCTGTTTGCTTGATGTGCACTTTGGGTGTGCTCTTGGGTTGTGGAACTGAAAGGCTTGCCTTTTTATATGAAACGCCCATGAGTTGCTGCCATCAAGGTACTGAAAATCTTTTTTTTTTTTGGGGGGGGGGGGTGGTGTCAAAGATTTGTTTTGCCACTGCTTGTCTCCCTTCTAGTATTTCTTGTCAATATCTGCGATTTGGGGTGACGTTATTATCAAGATCATGGCTTGTCGAATAATTGTCATGATGAAGTATGATGAAGTTAGAAAGTAAAATATATAGTGGATGCTTATTTTGAACTCCAACACTAAAAATTTGGAAAGCTTATTATCTCGGGATGAATATAATCTTTTCATAGCCCATTTGTTGTCGATTATTATATAACCTTTCCACTCTGTGCAGGCTATGGCTCGATATGTTCGCCGGGAAGTCAGTTGCCTTTCCGTGACTGGTAGGAACCCCAGATATAACGTTAATTTACTCCTTTTCTACTCCTGTTTTTAGTTTCATGATTATTGCACATTTTTGTGTCAGCATCAAATATATGAAGCGCATGCTGTTTGACATTGGTATTGAACTACTTGGCTGCGTATTGTGGCGTACAAGCAGTGGGAATTAATCTTGCTGTGTGCAAGGGTTGGTGTCTTTTGCACAAGATGACAACGAGCAAATTTTTTGAACGGATTGATATGCCATGTTGCTTAATTATCGCTCCTCCCAAAAAGAATCGCTCTTGATTTCAGGCCATCTTGGGCTTATATCGACTTCTAGAAATTAGCATGCTCTTTTCATGTTTTCTCACGATCATCTACAATGGACACAAGCCTTTAGTGTTTTCGATATAGCATCAGCAATGGCCAAGAGAATCTTCCCAAGTGGATCCCAATCCACTACATTGTAGAACTTTTACATACCCATCCTTTTTTTTCTTCATTTTGATTCATTAGATTTAGATGGAAAAGCAAGAGTGTGTATGGGGGTTTTTTCTTTTTTCTTTTTTTTTTTTGGGGGGGGGGGGGGCGGTGTTCCTAAGCTCCTTGAATCTGGTAATCCTTGGTTACCTTCGCCCCCTTCTATTGTAGGAAGATTTATGGAGCCCTATACGGGAACATAATTTCCTTCAATGTATGCTATCCCTATGTTTTGAAAGGCTCAATCTCGGCACTTGCCAGTTTGCTGGAGCTGCATTGTCATTTAGGCATCGGCATTTGGGAGTATTCTATATCTTATCTTTGTGGCCTGTTTGTTGGTTCATTTGTTATTGTGCATGCACTTGTTCCTTCTGTATTGTATATGTCTTGGCATTTTACAGCTCTTAATTTTATGCTGGATGCTTCCTCATTGACAGTAATCTCTGCAAGTTGGTATTATTGGTAAGGGGTGACTCTAGCGTGCCGTATTCCTTACACTTGCCTTTATGTTCAACATTTAGGAATTCGTGCGCTTGATCTAAGTAATGGCAAGTTTTGACAGGTTTATGCTTACGTTCTTGCAGATAAGGAAGCCATGTTCTCTGGAAACTTCGTGTTCACTTCATTAGAGAATCCACCGCCTAATTTGACAAGACCTTGAGGGGAAGCATCTTGTTTAACAAACTTGCAGGTCTGACATGAACTATCTCCAGTATTTTCATCACACCAACAATTAAAAATCATAGCAGTTATCTCCAATGAACTCCCTTTTATTTATCAGTTGTAACTTGTAAGGCTTTTTAGAGCGTATGACGAGGTTTGAAACGGTTCCCAGGATCCAAGGCCCCAGTGTAATTGATTATTTTGCTATGAGGAGCATGCAAATTAAACTGTAGTCTCGGGCTATGCAATCAGTTTAAGCAATGAAGACGAAGAAAAGGAGCATTGAAACCAAAATTTCTGACAGTTGCATGCGAAACCGTAGATAGGAATCATAGGATGCGAAATATATATACTGTAGCATTACCTATATTTATATATAATTCCATTTGATAGTCCTCAAAGCTCTATACAAACTGAAATTCGTTGTGCACTATTGCTGCTACGGAAATTATACTAACTTAAGCAACTCTTGACGTTTTTGAAGTCCTCCTGGGTGCTCTTTATCAGCATTTAGTTCTTTTATTTGATTTCACCTGCTGTTGCAGCTCTTTTGAAAACATTAGTGGCTTGTTTGGTTCCATATAATCAAAATGGTAATGCAATTAAAATGATAATGATGATTCTATTACCGTATTTGGTTATCATTGAGGGATGTCATCAAGATTGTATTGTAATCATATTTACATCAATCTATGCAAATACAATTATTTGGCTTTTCCTAAACTATTGTGACTGTATACCTTTGAATCAAAGTCTATTCAATCATAAGATATTATATTTGGGGGCTTTTTCTCTCTTCTCTACTTTCGATCTCTTAGTACTACATACCACATTTTTAAATGTTTGAAGCCCCCCTCACCCCATCTCTCTCCTCTTCATATTAGATAAAAGTTTAACTTAAACTATGATCGTATTATTGTAATTGCATTTTTGTTCGTTCTAGACATCATGTCTCTCTCTCTCTCTGTCACACACACGCCCCATCATTATCACCTTCGTCGTCATCATCATCATCATCATCATCTCCTCTCTCTACTTGCAAAATTTGAACAATATTACCTTCACGTAATTTAGAGGAAATAGAGTGAAGTAAATCTCATATGAAGCATTATAATCTTAATGACAAGATATTGGATGATAATTATCAACAAAGCTACAAATAAGTAAAGTAGGCAAAATAAAAATGAATTGAATTGCATGTACTTCAAGCTACATGTAAAATGAAGTATTGTTTGTAAATGAGTTCATCCCATTACAATGCCAAAAACGTTGTAACCAAACATTGTAATGTAATTATTATTCCATTCTATTACATTGATAATTACATTACATGATTGATTTCATTGCGTAGTGATTATATTACTTTCAATCAAACGGCACATAGATGTTATCCATGACATTGTAAACAAAAGTTGGGCATTCTGTTTGCGCACACACACACAAAAAAAAAAAAAAGATGAACAAAACACTCCTGTTATTTACGTGTGAACATCACTTTGTGTGGAGAATTCATATTGTAAGCACACTGCGCCACTGGCATGCCAAAATACAAGTTCCCTGTGAATGTGGTTCTTGTGTACAATGAAATGATGGGAAAGTTGCAACTTTTTCTGTTTCATGGTTAGGAATAAGGATTCCTCTAGCCAAAGCATTTCTCTTTTACTTTTAGTTTTATGTAACCTATGATTGTACGAACTTTAAAATATTATAAATTAGAAGTAAGACTATTTGTATTTGGATTTTATCATACCCTATGACAATGGGAATCATATTGATTTTTGTTGTTTCCTGTGAAAACGGGATCTGCACTGCACTGGGAGGTGTTGTTATTGTTGTATACTGATTTTTGTTGTTGTATATGTACTTTTTGAGTTTATGTTTTTGTTGCTTACTGCATCTCCCCTTTCTTTCACCCCTTTTTATTTTGCTACGTTTGATTGAATTTTTTTAAAACAAGGGTAAACATGCCCAACTCATTAGGCCCTTATTTCAGGGGTCACCAATGGGTCACAACAGTCGGGGAGGGGGGAAACTACCTTAGATACCAAAGCCCACGCCAACAAGCCCAAAAATCAAGTCCAATCGCACAGCCATGTACAAAACACAATATATGCATCTCTTCCGAATCGGACCCGAGTTGAGAGCATGGGAGAGGCAACACTTGACCCAAAAATCTGCTTGATTGAATTATGTTAAAGTGGATGTGTTTGCTTTTTCCTGTTTTGCTTCCGTTACGTTGCTTTTGTTGCAGCGTTTACAGTTGCAACTTGCAAGGAATAGACGTTGTGTCCTGGTGAAAAACAGATGTTATTTCCGAAGCCTTTTTAACTTGCTGTTTTAGCGTTATCATTTACCTGTTTTGCATGCTTATCCTTTCGTTTAGCTGCTGCCTATTTCTTACTTTGACATGGTGCCATTTGGTCCCTTCTTTTTGGGTGGTGTAAGGAGTTCATCCACTCGACCTGATGCAGGGTTAGACCTTTTCTGAGGGGGATGGGTAGGGGAGCACATGTACTAGATTAAGTCTAACGAAGATCTAGTTTTAAAATACTTGATATTTCACTTGAAGTAGTTGCAAGCCCTAATTATATATGGGACAGTGCACGTTTAGAAGCTATCCTATTTCATCTGTAGTAGAAGCATAGTGAAATCTTGTTCATTAATATCAAAGTTGAATAAATCAGTGGTCTTCCACACTTGGAAATAGTTGCATTTGTCTTCTATAGAAACTCATTGATGAATTTCCACTACTAAATATCTCCAGTGATGATTGCTTCAGAACATTTTTTATAAATTGCATTGGTCCTAGTATTGCTGTTTGAGTCTTTCATCCTAGTTGAAGTAACTGGTGGATGATTGTTGTACAGTTACCCATATAGGGCATCAAATAATCGAAAAAATTGAAATGAATTGCACAATCTTTAACTACTGGCACTAAGATTTGTTCTACTTGTGTGAAAACAACAAACCCGTGATACTTCAATTATCTTATTCCTTTGAGCAAATACATGTACAGCCCCCAGAAGTCTGTAGTGAGAGAGAGAAACTCGAGAGAGAGAGAGATGGGTCTTCCCTGCTGCTCTAATTAGTAGCCTCCACAACTTGCTTCTTCATCTTCCTCATCTTCTTGATTAGCCTACAATGACCCCTTTGGAGCCCAAGCCTCCAGATCCCTTCATCCCTTGCTGCCTTTCTTGCTCTTGTTCTCAGAACCTTTACCTTAAGTCCTTTGAACCCCATGGCCAAATTCATTGCATCAATTATGCCTTGAAGGTCGTAGACACTAGATTAGCGCTTTCTCAGCCCTCACAATTGGGTTTGGTGATTGAAGCTGTTCGCTCTCATGGAGTATTAGGAATACAGATGCTTGAATCTGGCACTTCCATGTCTCTTCGGGTCAGACGCTCAAATGGTTCGTTGATCTCGCTTCAATCAAGGTACGCGTTCTTCCCTTTTGGACCCCCTCCCTTCCCTGCATTACCCCTTGTCCTTCAATCTGAAGATCCTTGTAACGAAACTGTTCTGCGTGGACATATTGGTTTGCCTATTATTTTGGGCTTCGGACATGAAATTTGGAACATCGATCGTGATTCTCAGATTTGAGAATGTTGTTTATTATTGTAATAAATTTGGTCATGGTTATAGCTTCATTAGGAATGTGATTCTCCTCCTCATATGGGTTAATTGGAATTTTTGTGAAATTGTTTGCCTCGGTTGGAACTCTCCCCTGAAGGAAACTTTCAATGCTTGGACTGTAGGTACCGGGGTTTGGGGGGGTTCTATGTTCTCCAGTAGGAAATATGAATCTATTATCACTAATAGTTGACTGATATCATGGTTAGCCGCTATCTCGTGGTACTCTACTTTTAGAACATATCATTCTAATGCTATGATTGATATATTTGCTGTACTATGCCATGGGTTCCAATATGCTCAGGTTATTGTTATTCATGATGACCACTTGAATCAGTCTATTACTATATCTAACATTCATTGCACCTTTGTTAAGTTCTTCTTTATCATGAATATTAAGTTCCATTTTGTCCTGTATTATTTGGATATCACTGATTGGATTCCATGCCATGATTGGTTTGCTCTAAAGTTTGTGAATTTCATGGCCATTCCTTGTTATATGACTCAGTATGTCCATAAAAATTTTTGCATTGTCTTTGCCAAAGCTTAACCTCATGTTATGAATCCATTTGGCCTTAATAATATTTCCTTTATGGGCAAGAACAATGACAACTTTATATGCAAAACAAATCGGCATACTGTTCTCCTTAGCCTAAGTCAGGCATTATTTGTTTGTCTATATCCTTTTCTTATGGTCTTAGTGGGCTACTTGTATAGGCACATTTCTGTCTTGTTTGCCTTGGCTTCCGGATCACTTGAATGCCATTGGCTTCCAGTTCTCCCTTTTGGTTGGTGTGGCAAGTATTCTAAGAGAAACCACTATGTACAAATTCTTACTGGGATTATGACAAAGCTATTGGTGGTGCAACCCAAGGTATTGCCCTTGGAACTTTCTCCCTCGAATTATACTTGGTCACGTTGTCTTACATTTGCATCGGTGAGAGGATTGTGGTTTGTGGGTAATCCCAACTACATTCCCAAGACCTACTACATTCAGAATGCCTTTGGGCCTAGACAAATTTATTCTGCGTTATATTCCCGCCTTGCTCATAGGAACTCATCGTCCTATTGTCGTAAGTTCATGATGCTATTTGGGTTGACTAACTATAGAAGGCCCTTGCCTCTGTTGTCATTTGTACTTTTTCTAAGTTGCCACATTAAGGGAAATAGCTCCACATTCAGAAGAACCGCGGATCAAATTGAGATCAACAGGTACCTGGGGCTTACAAGTGCGGTGACCCTAGAGAAGCGAATGTTAGGGAATTGTAACTCCCTGACATGCTATCGACATTATCCATCAGGGGTAGCAAACATTACTAATCCTGTTATAGCCAGTTATGAGCGTATTCCTCAGATAGGGATAATGTTGTATTCAACACTCATATGGGTGTGCAACTTTAATCTGTTTTGTCATAGATGTAGGCTTTCTGACCCTTTAACTAGCCATGAAAATTATTAGTTGGAATGTGCAAGGAGTTAAAAAAGCCTAAGTAGTCCAGGAAGTTAAATTCGTAGCTAAGAATCATAAAATTGATATGATCTTCCTACTAGAAACAATGGTTAATGAAAAGCATATCAAAGCTATACTCCCTCGTATGGGGTTCGAACATTTTGATTATTTGCTACCAATAAACCACTCGGGAGGCCTTGCGGTTCTCTGGAATAGTGGTATGATACACGCATCGGTATTAATAAAAGAACAATGAGCCATTCATATGTTAGTCCATGACACTGAGAATGCCAAAAACTCAGTCGTTTCTGGAATTTATGCACCCGCCCAAGAAAGAGAGAAAAATAGTTTTTGGGCAAGTCTGAGTAATCTTAATAATATTATTGATGTTCCATAGTGTCTCTTAGGAGATTTCAATGAATTATCCAAACCAAGCGACAAAATAGGAGGAACGACCTTGCATTCTCATCGATTCCAAAGAATTAATAACTTTCTTATTATGATTGATGCTGAATCGATACTTGTTAATGGGAAGATGTTCACATGGAAAAAACGAATTCATACTCACTTAATTTATGAACATTTGGATAGATCTATTGCTAGAAAGGATTGGTCATCTATATATCCAAATGCTTACAAATTGCATGGAAATTTTACATGTTCCAATCACTGCGCTATTATTTTGGTGTCAAGTCCACAACTAGAAAAACACAAAGCTTTTCCTTTTCGCTTCCAAAATTTTTGGCATAATTATGAAGATTTTAATTCTATGGTTATAGATAATTGGCAAACTCACTTATCTGGCACAAACATGTTTAAATTTACTAAGAAGCTTAAAGTTATAAAGCAGGTGGTCAAAGATTGGTCAAAGAAGCGATTTGGAGATAAACATGACAAATTGACTAAAAATGCCGAAAAAATTGATTATGTTGAGCAAAGACTTATTTCTCGTTCCAGTAGCTTCAGATTTAATTCATGATTAATTAGATTGCTGAAACAAAGAGAAAAATTGATGCTCTTTAACCAAAAATATTGGAGAAAACTTAGTAGAAAAGCATGGCTAGTAAATAGTGACAGAAACTCAAAATATTTTCAACGAAGAACAAATGCTATTAGAACACGAAAATTGATAATCAAAATTAAGGATGATTGTGGCATATGGATTGATGATCATAAAAACATAGACAACAAGTTCATCCTTGGTTATTCACAGATATTCAAGTCAGCTCATGATCATACTAGAATTCTACCTAATCTAGGACTCTTAAAAAAAATTATAGATATTGACAATGCTAATCTTATTCGACTACCAAATTTGGATGAAGTTAAGCAGGCCCTGATGGTTTTGGCGTAGGCTTCTTTAAAAAAATATTGGCATCTTATAAAAAAAGATCTTTTTAACTGTATTATGGAATTTTTTATGAATGGAAAAATTCTCAAAGAAATCAATCATACGTTCATCACTCTTATCGTTAAAATCGATAGCCCTTCACAGACAAACCAATTTAGACCGATTAGTTTATGCTCAACGATATACAAAATTATATCCAAGATATTTGTCGCTAGATTTAGACCCTTGCTCGATAAACTGATATCACCTTACCAAAGTACCTGCATTCTGGGAAGATCATTCATGATAATATTCTGTTAACTCATGAAATCATGCAGAAATTTAAGAACTTAAAAGGAAAACTAGCCTCAGTAGCAATCAAACTCGACACGGAGAAAGCATACGACATATTAGAATGAGACTTTATTCATAATTGCTTTCACGAACTGGGATTTCACCCAACATGGAATAAATGGATAATGGAGTGCGTTTCTTCCGTCTCCTACTCTATTATAGTTAACGATGAACCAAATGGCCGTTTCACCCCTTCAAGAGGAATTAGACAAGGAGACCCCCTATCGCCCTACATTTTTATTATATGTATGGAAGTCCTTAATAGTACTCTTATTAAAGAAGTCATGATACCTAAGTCCGGTATAGGGATTAACATCAGCCCAAGAAAGATATCTATCCCTTGTCTTCTTTTTACAGATGATTGTCTGATTTTTTACAAAGGCAAATGGCAACATGCCAGAAACTCAAGCCTATCCTAGACAACTTCTGCTCAGTCTCCGACGAACTTGTCAATTTTCAGAAGTTAATACTGACATTCTCACGAAATACAACCAACAATTAAAAAGACCAAATTGCAGGAATTTTCGGTATACAGAGGAGAGAATCCTTCGCGAAATATTTAGTGTGCCCAATTTTTCAGGGAAACCCTTCCAGAACGACATTTCAAGAAATAATTAGTAAAGTTACTTCCAAGTTAGAAGGGTGGATGGCTAATAGCCTGTCTAAAGCAGGATATATAGTACTCACTCAGTCACATTTAAAATCACCACCAGCACACACGATGCAGTGCTTCCAATTACTAAAAAGCACGATGCACCACCTCGATAAAATCAATAGACTTTTTCTGGAAAAAAATTTAATTCTGAAAGAGGCTTGCTGCTTATAGCATGGAATAAAGCATGCTTGCCAAAATGCAAAGAGGGTCTTGGCCTTAGAAAAACTGATGCAGTCAACAAGGCATTCCAATGCAAATTGACGTGGAAGCTTATCATGGAAGATCAAGGGCTATGGGCACAATCAGTTAAAGAAAAGTACTTATATAGTACTCATTTCTTCAACTATCGAAAAAACATACAGATTCTTGCTCAGATGTAGGCAGCTCTTAAGGAAAGGTATCATTTGGAAAATTAGAAATGGAGATGGAATATCTTTTTGGCATGATAATTGGATCGAAAATCGTAGTCTGATAGAAATCTTAGAATTATCTAAAAATAATATCCCATCACTGGACATAAAAGTTAGTAAATTCATTCAACAAGATATGACATGGAATTTACCTAAGCTTATACAAACTCTTAGTAATCACTTGATAGTAAAAAAGATTGAAGGCATTGCTATTCCCATCAATAGCATTGAAGATTCTTTTTGTTAGGGTTTACATAGCTCTGGTAACTTTAGTACAAAATCAGCAACATGGGTAGCTCATGATACCCATCCCCAAGAATTACTTTATTGGGATTACAAATGGATTTGGAATATTGATACTATGCCTAAAATTAAGATATTCCTTTGGCAATTCTATCACAAAGCCTTGCCGGTCAAAGGCTACCTTTTATTGAGGGGGATGGACATTAACCCATCCTGCCCGCTATGCCAGGATAGCATTGAATCATCGCAGCATCTATTTAATGATTGTAGTATAACCAAAAAAGTCTGGGAACTGATAGAGAAGCATAAATGGCTCACACTTAGGTTACACCTAACTGGAAATCATAATTTGTATCATTACTTAAAAAGGATGAACGAGTTTTATCGACCAACTATACTCCAAAAGCTATCCTTCCTGCTATGGAGTATATGAAGTCGAGAAATGCTATAGTTTTCAATAATGATATTTTCAACCCGTTAGCTTGCATTATACGTGTAAAAAAAGCAAGTGCTGAATGAAGAATCCGAGCTCGCATATCGATTGACCATTCACCGAGGGGACTTTCTTCTCCCCCTCACACCACTCATCACTTTGTGAGATGGCATCCACCACCTCCAGGATTCATCAAAATCAATTTTGATGGATCCTTCACCAATTCCTCAGCAGCTGATGGTTTCATCATTCGAGACTGGATAGGCAAATCAATAAAGGCAGGGGCGGCATATTATGGCCACACTTCAATTTTGGTAGCCGAAGCAAGAGCACTAAGAGACGGTGTGAGTGCAGTAATTCGTGAGGGATTCGATAAAATCTTCATTGAAGGCGACAATCAGGTAGTTATACAGGCTTTGAAGAGCACCATCAACATTCCATGGCAGATTGCCAACATCATTAAAATGTCCAAATTGGACTAAACGAAGGTACTCAAGTTCAAATCAATCATATTTTTCGAGAAGCCAATATGACAGCAGATTGGTTATCAAAATTTGGACACTCCATTACTAGTTCATTAACCACTGATGTATGTTTTTCACCCTTTCTTCGAGCATTACTTGCTGATGATGTAGTTGGGTGTACTCTTGCGAGAAGAGATGCCTAATATCATCCTTTACCGTTTACCATTGTTTGAAAAAAAAAAAAAAGAGCAAATACATGTACACATTGCTCATATTACTTGCTAGCTACGTTGAAGTAGCCTCATTTAGGTTTTCTAAACTGCAATTACTCTTAACAAACATGGAGTTCATCAACATGATCAAAGATAGAGCAGCAGGTTGGTGTTCTTTATATAGGTCCTATAAATAAAAAATACATATATAAAAATACGATTTTTAACAGCCTATGTCATTTCATTGATGCGGGGAAAAAAAAAAAAGTTTTGAACTTTTTCTGTAAAATTCAATTACCAAATTGAATATTATAAAAAAAATGAATTATTCTTGACCATGGTTTCCATGATTTTTTTTTAAAGGAAGCTTTAAGCATCTTTATATATTAGATTTACATTTTTTTGTGCCTCTTAAGAACTCATTCCAATTCTTACAATTACTTACACCTCCTTATAATTGTTTATAGAAACAGTAGTAGTTTCTTCCTATTAGTTTCGACTCTTTACACAATTCTTTTATAGATAACTAAACCTTCTTACATAGACAACTAAAGCTTCTTATAGCTGTCTGCAGCTCCTAGCAGCTCCTTTTATCTGCAACTCATGATAACTCCTTTTTGTCATAATTACTTTAAGCTCTTTGAAGCATGTCCTTAAAGTTCCCTGGCAAATCTCCACATACTAAATACTAATGTGCCATCACATAACGGTTCAACTCTTTATAAGGCCAAACTTTAAAAGGGTTTTGAATTATTGTCATTGAATAAATGTAGTAAAATTATTCACTTAAGCCTTACTCTTTTTAACCAATTCTTTTACAATAAGTTTATTTGAATAGGAAGAAGTTCGACAAAAGTAAATTTAGATAAGTTTAAATTGGTAAAAATAAGTTTAGTTTAACATATACTAACTTAATTTAGAGAAATTCAATTTAGACAACAACAATAACAATAATTTCCAACGTAAGTTGCACTTTGTGAGGTTTAAAGGATCCAAATATTGATAACTTTACTTCTACAAATACACATGCAAATAGATAGAGACAACTACTACTAGTAGTGTTGATCCTGCTTTTGTAGAGTTTGGAGAGATTCAGATATAGACAGTCTTATTTTTATAGATATCTCTGTTAATAGTGAGACCGATTTCAAGAAACTCATATTAAAAAAATTTAAAAAAACATTTTGAAAATGAAAAATTTTTATGGCATGCAAAAGGTAATATATACATGAAATATTAACATCAAATCACATATCATATATATAATAAAAGACTGAATGACTTAACATGGTGATGACATTTGTCATGTTATCATTGGTCCCTTAATTTTTAAATAAAAAAATGCTTTTGTGACACCTAATAACTGATCTTAGCCATATTATTAAATTTAACATTTATTCATCAATATAATATACAAAATCATACAATTATCATTGGTCCTCTTTTATGTAATAAAGTTAATCCACAGTTCGGTTTCTAATTAGTATCTTGACTTTTAATCTAGTACATTGCATTGAAAGGTCATTAATAATGTTTAATTGAAATGTAAAAATTGAATCATATGTAAAGTAATTTTATTCTGAATTAAAAAAGGAAAAGATTTTTCTTATATTTTAAAAATGGAACAAAATATCTCTATTGTTCTTTCATAAAATTTTAACTGATTATTATTTCTAATTAAGTAACGGAACCAAATTTTTTTCCTCCTTTTTTTGTTTTGTAAGTTATCATATTCCAATCTTCCACTTACATTTTGTCAGTTTTTTTTTTTTTTTTTAAGATGACTAAATGGCTTCAATTAAACAAAGTTTTTTACTTACTTATATTTTTAATAAATTTTCAAAATGTATATTAACTCATGACCGTGCGAAGTACGGAATCTACCTAGTAACATTAAATAATGAAACCAGCATAGGGGAGTTAAGGTACCTTAAATAATTAGAGTGAGATAATAATAACCCAGGAAGATCAAATTACTACTAGCATACAAATCCGTAGGAAATGCACAATAGAGTAACAACCGGTACAACACAAGGACATTCCGTGCGCACTTAGAAGCCAAAAGAAGGATAAGAAGCAAGCTATCTATTTTCCACAATCTTAATCTTAAATTTTCACAAAATCCTATCCTGAGTCATCTCCTCCATAACTCGTAAGTTTTTAAAATCATGTTTAATTAATTTGTTAAAGCTCTTCTTTGGTTGTCCTCTACTTTTGCTAGATTTCAGAAGGCTAATCATCTCACATCTACTCACAGGTTCATCCACATTCCTCATCTTTACATGATCAGACCATCTAAGTCTATTCCCTCTCATTTCATCCTCTGTAGGTGCGGTTCCACTCATACTCTATCTCTCATCTTATGCTCTATGAGCGCAAGACAAGAGATTGATTTCAAAAAATTCAATTTGGATGAGTTAAACAAAAGGGTTTTTAGAAGATAATAATCCCTAGGAGTTGGTAGAAAATTATAATCCAAACTTAGAAAATTGTCATCAGCAAGCTGAATTTTGAGGGAGATTATTTCTAATATACGGACTCCAAGTCCAATCTGTTAGAGAGCTAGAGTGGGAGTGGCAGAGACTTAGGAGCAAATAAAAAACAAGAAAAGCCTTGTTTGACCTTAATATTAGCAAGTTAGCTTAATTGACCAAATATTTTTTGACACATAAGCTGATTCATTTCTTTCCCATGCATTTCTCTCTCCTCTCCTAAACATCGTCTGGGCAATATGTATATCTCATTCCTTGGACTACATACTCCCAAGAGCCACATCAATAAATATATATTCAAAAATTAGTATATAAGAAATACACGCGTAAAAAATATATACATATGAATAATAAGAACACGAGGCCCTTGATCATCATTGATTATCTGCGGCTATCTGTGATTGTGCATTGGAAACGAAGTGAGAGAAACTAGATAAAAAAGGTAGAAGTGCAGCAAGATTCAACTTTTTTTTGGGTTTCGAAATTCCGTGTAAAGTGAGCTTCTCTGCTTGCATGTGTGACTATAGTATTATTGTAGCATTATTTTATTATGTGCGAGTGTCTTTGCGAATCTGTGGGGGTAATCCTTTGTCTTAAAAAAAAAAAATTGAAGGGCTTTGTGGATCGTGAATTTGAGTACCTGTTTATTGTGTGGAGGAAGGGGATGCATATTTTGTTCTTAATTTTGCAATGCAGAAAGTCATATTTATGTTTTTAACTATTTGGGTAGTACTAAAATTAGTGAAGATGGAAAGTGATGACATAAATTTAATGATTCACCATGCAGGGAAATTTGTTGAACATAATGGGCTAGAATATATAGGTGGTGACACGATAGAATCATAGTATGTTTTTTTTTTTTGGGGGGGTAATGGTAAGCGAACCTAGCCCATTAGGCCCCTATCTCAGGGGTACCCAATAGGTCTTAATAGGCCAAGGGGTAAGGGGTGTCAAAGTCTGAGCATAAAGCCCAGGAACCAGACCCACCGCAAATTTCATGCACAAAGCAAAATTTGCTTTCCCCTGGATTCGAACCCGGGAGCGGTGGTTGGACAAGGTAACTCCCAGCCACACGGGTTGGGAGCTCTTCGGCGACAGAACCATGATATGTGGATTTGGATAAGTTATGTAATTCGGAGATATTAGGGATTGCTAAGTAAATGGGTTTTGTTAATGATGAAGACTTTATTATCTCATATCTAGGATCATTTTGAAAAAAGGGTTTGAGGGTTTGTCATAATGACTTCAAATTATTAGATATGGTTGCCACTGCTGCTATTGAGAAGAGGTTGGTTGCATACTTAGTTCATAAGATCGATAATGCATGAGTAATTCTTATACTTCCAGCCCTACCTAGCCCAACTATTAATGAGTACACAAAACTCATATATAGGAAGAGAGAGCAGCTCAAAAACTAATGGCCCAGGTTTCTCAAGACATGATAGCCCATATGGCTCCATTACTAGAAAATCATCTGTTTGTGACCGAAAAAGCGATCACAAATAGAGCAAAATCAGTCACAAATTACGTTTGTGACTGATTGTGCGACCGAATTCGGTGGTCACAAGACCCTTGGTCAGAAATTGAATTTGTGACCGATTGGGTCACAAATTGTGATGACTTTTGTGTCTGAGTTTGTAGTCACTATTTGTGACCGAATTTATGACCACATCATGTTTAACACTGTTTTTCAGAGCACTTCTGCAGTGAGAATTTTGGATCAATTTGTACCTGTATTTGCAACCGAATTATTATTGTGACTGATTTTGTAACCGATGTGAATCATGAAATTTGTGATCGAGATTGTGACTATCATTGTTTGTGACCATCTTTGTGACCGATTTAGTTATAAATTGTGATGACTTTTGTGACTGAGTCTGTAGTCACTGTTTGTGACCGAATTTGTAACCACGTCATATTTGACACGGTTTTTCAGACCACTTTTGTGGTGAGAATTTGGGATCAATATTTGTAACTGTATTTGCGACTGAATTGTTATTGTGACTGATTTTGTGACCGATGTGAATCATAAAATTTGTGATTGAGATTGTGACTATCATTGTTTGTGACCATCTTTGTGACTGATGTTGTTGGCATTTTTGCTCATTTTGTGACCGTATTTGTGATCGATTGTGGTAGGGTGGAAAAATAATTTGTTATTGTTTTTGTGATCGATTTTTTTTGTAAAAATTGGAATCATGTATTTATATAGTGATCGTCTGCCTGAATTTACAAAATTGCAATACATATTTGCATATGCATGACAACCAAACTTCATGATTTCATAACGACCATACAAAGTCTCAATGTAGGTAAATTTAGCACCAAGCTTAACAGTTTCATAACCAAACGAGGTTCCAACACAAGTAATTTAGTACCAAACTTCATAGTTTCATGACAACCAAATAAGGTTCCCATACTAGTAGTTTAGTATTAAACATTCGAACTTAAATGACAACAGTATAACATCATTCAAGGTAATCCAAAACATAAAGCAAAACACATGACACCATCAAATATTATTTGCATTACCATCATACATCATCCTCATCCTCATCCTCATCCTCTCCTCATCATCATCCTCGTTCTCTTGTTGATCACTGTCATCATTATCATCATTATCATCATTGTCATCTTCATTACTATCTTCACCACCACAACTATCATTTCCCTTTCCAACATCAACATTGATGGGTAGTGAAATTGTAAAATTCATTTATTTCAACAAAGTTTGTACAAGTTGGTTAGTTTCGGAAAGTTGTTTACTGATTTGGTCTAGTTTTTTCTCAACCTGATTCAACCTCTACTTTAATTTTTTTCTTTGATTGCTTCTCCTTTTCATGTACTTCAATAGGAACTTTAGTGGTAGTTGATGGATTAGTAGAAGAGGCACATGAACCTTTCATTCCAAATTCATAAATTTTACCTTTCTTTTTGAGTCCAACAGCTTCCTTCCAAATATTCATTTGCGTTTGTGTTGATAGTTGAAGAAGTAGTGTTCCATCACCTTGAGTACCTTCACCTTGGGTAGATGATTGGATCTCCGAAAGTCTTCTTTTAAACTTTTCTTATATTATGAAAAATTTAAAATATTTATGTTATTTCAAAAGATAAATAAATGTATAAGCAGTTAAAAAATTTTCAAAAAACAAGTCACTTACATATGCGTCTTTTGACTTTTCATCCACAAATGATTGATCTTTTTTCCTAGAATGAGTGCGTGCAAATGATTCATCAATCGTTGATTCTCTTTTCAATTCTTTAGCCTACATACGGGTACAGATAGAATAAGTAATTACCAAATACGAATAAATAACATTTATGAATAAGGAATACTAAACGCGCACATACAAAAAAAAATATATTACCAGTCTTCTTTTATGCTCAGAATGGGAAATTGATCCACCACAATGGAGGAATGAACCTACCACTAATGGTGATGCTCGATTTGTCTTGCCTAACACACTTTTCTCCTTAAATTTATCGGACTCCCAATTTGCACATAAACCATCATAAACTTTCTTGCTTAACCACGCAGGTTGTTTCCCACTTTTTCGAATCTCAAAAGTCATTCCCTTTAATATTGATGACCCACGAAACTCAAAAACTCTCATAATCTCATGACCATGCTCATCATCCCAACAAATTTTTTTTCTAAAAGTAAACCAAAATCATAGTTACATGTAAGTATACAAAAAGTATAAGCCAAATTTTTTTTTCTGCAAATTTAAGTAACTTACTTTAAATTCATCAAATCACATATTTCTCACTTTAATTGGTATATCCTTTCAAGTATGATACGACGAATCATACTTACTCCTAATGATATTGGAGATAGCATGAGTGGCATCAGTGTGGTTTGGATAGAATCTGCCAAAAATTAAATAAATGCATAGTATTATAATTTCCATTGTATAATGTTACTTAAAAAAACATGATCCACAATCAAAGACAAGTACTTACTCTTTACCTCTTGGAAAAATCTTCATCTTGTTTTGTCGTTGAACTTCTCCATTAGGTTGAGATACCTCTTGAGAAGGATAAGAAGTCTTTGGAGTAGTAGTAGCTACTAGAATGGGGGGTAGAAGTAGGTATATGGCCAAAGGAAAGCTGGATTGGTTGAATGGTACATGGCTGAATATGTGGATATGATTTTAAAAAGGCAGAGAGTTAGTAGGAATGGAATTTTGAATAGGATCTACTGGTGTAGAGGAAATCGAAGGTGATGGGTATATGCGGGGGTCCCTTGAGAAGAAGTGAAAGTGAAACAAAAATTTTTCTTGGTGCGACTTTTCTCCGACATCTTTCAAGTGAAGAAAGCTAATATGAACATTGCCCAGTAATCCATAGTGGCCCTTCAACCAGATAATATGAACAACTTTATGTAATACACACACTCAATTTACAAGATCTTGATGGAAAGTGTCAGTAGCTGAAACTTCATCTGTATATTCTATGTAAGTGTTCTTCACACTTATGAGTATAAGGACTTCTAGACTACATGTAATATAAGCAAGATATCGAACAATTCAAATTGAATAACAACCTATATGTTACTAAGGCATAGAGATTTTTCTAAACAAATCAAACAAAATGAATGAGAAAACCAATCAACAGCGTAGGATGGAAGTATGGGATGCAGAAGGAAATATATAAATCTAAAAAGGAAGACACCCTTGCACATTAGCGTTGGCAAATGCACCTTTAAAACAACCAAGTAGGGTTGAGACCCTCATTGCATCTGACGCAGCAGAGAATCCTGCATTCTACCAGACAACTGCTAATTAAGGAACGTAATCTGAACTCCAATATCCCTCCATAAGCAAACACTGACTTATCAATGCCATCAAAATATACAAACATAGCTAAGATACTTGCAGTATAGACACTGCATAGTACAGAACACTTGGTTGATCGATTATCTGTCAAATATGTGGTCCAATACATCAGCATGTCTGAAAATATCACTAGTTAATATATTACAATCCAATAGAACAATAGTACCTTCTGGAATAAGACTAAACCACAACCAACGATGAGTGCCTTCAAGTATTTTCCTTTAAACATCTCAGCTGCTGGGATATTATCCTGTTCACTAGCAAGAGCAAGCTCAGCCAGGATTTCATCCACTTATCAAGGTTCAGTTTCACTGGCAGCTTGACCTCTGAGACAGCATATGCAACAAATGGCCTGCTCTCTCAACTCTTCTCTGTTGCCTTTTCCTTGAATGGCACACAACAGCAGCCATCCAGGAGATGTTGATAGCTACCACATTCCAATTGTCATAATCACTGCTACAGGAGAACTAGCTGCAAACATATATCGCCAACCAGCCACAACAGTCACCAAAAAGCTTCCAATTGTGTAACCAATCTGCATAAATATTGAAAAAAGTGTCCCCGGTTTACTGAAACATGGAAAACAAGCAAAGCTCAGTAGGAACTTGATGAAAATTGAGCTCCAGATGTTCTGATATTGTAGGCTATTTGGTGCCGTTAAAAGACTCTGAATGTAAAGATAGCATACCTAAATACTTACAACCATCCTAATAACTATGAAGAACTCTTTCAGAGATATCGATTGACCTGTTATATTAGATGAAGCAGTCTCAGCAATGTACATCGGAGCCGCATGCATTCCCTAATACAACAAAATTACAAGTAATTAAAACAGGAAGACAGCTTCTTGTCTAAAGAAATAAAATTACAAGATAGGCCAGTTCACATCAGTCTCAGTCAAATATAAATTCTTGCAGCTACCGTCCCCTTTCAACAAGGGACAGTAAGGAATTCACAGCGAACATTAGGACATCCTAACACCAAATTGAAGGGGAAGAAGACTCATAGGATTGTAGGATGCGTACCAGTCCAATTCCCATGCCAAATATAAAGCGTCCAACTACCATCATTGCAAAGTCGGCGCTATAGCTGTCACTAGAGCTCCAACAAAATAGAGCATTGTACCTACAACCAGCTCTCTTCTCTACCCTATAAAATGCATGGTATGAAACTCACGTAAATGTCAGAAACTAGTAAATATCTAAATATAAACAGAATATAGAAAATCACATACCCAGGAAGTCAGCAACATTGAAGGACAGCACAGATCATATCAGGCCCCATATAATGAGCCACTGCTCTGCAAAACACTGCAACATCAAAACTAAGAACTTTGCGTTTATAACTAGTAAGGGCCACTGATAACAATCTCTGGCAGCAAAATCACAGAAAAAAGGAATAAAGGACTCACTATTAGACCAACTTCAACTAAATTCAAGTTGCACCATGTAATTCCACTAAGAGTTGGAGACTGCAAAACAAAAGCACAGTAATGAAGCAAACACTCGTTACACGTGGGGGGAGGGGGGAGGGGTATTTTGATATCTAAGTTACGTGAGCTGACATTTTGTAAAAAGACATAAGTCTAATATTCGAATGAACATTGCTGGACCATAACATTCAAGTTGCGAAAGAATAGTCAAGGCTACATAAAAAATTGCAGCCCAATCCCACCCAAAAAAAGAAGAAAAAAAGAAGATGCATATACGCACTTGCTCTCTCTCTCCCTCAATATTTGGATTCTGGGATCTCAGGAGGTCTATTATTTATTCATCATGCAGCCTATTACGAAGGGACATGTATATAACATTCACCCAAGCTTCAGGCACTAAACTTTTCTCTATACGTGAACAAATAACATAGACCAATCTAGACATCCTCTTACCAGAATTGAAATTGAGGCACATGATGAGCACCAATATCATGCCCATAAAGTAGCACCCTAAGAGTTGGGAATAAAAATTTGTGTTTTGGGCATCAAATAATGAGATCTATAAATTTGAGGCCAAATAAATTAGCAAAAAATAACTAAATAAGGCTGAAGATGATTACCGCCGACGGCAGCGGCGGCGAAACTCACCGTCGAGCAGGTGCGAGAGAGGGGGAAAGAGAGAGTCAGTGAGCAAGATCAACAGTCTAACAGAGCACGGCCGTTTGGTGTGCATATTAGCCCAGATGGCCTGGTGGATGGTCTCATTGCCGGCGTTCGACGACCTTGTGGATGGGCTGGTCGTTGCGGTGTGGGCCAAGAAACGCCCTTTAATGGAACTTTAGCCTTAACCGGTTGTGACCAAGAAACCACCGGTTTCGCTTGGTGGGCCGGGAATGCTCTGGTTATCAATTTATTCGGTAAACTACTTGGAGCTCATGTAGCCCATGCCGGATTAATCGTATTCTGGGACGGAGCAATGAACCTATTTGAAGTGGCTTATTTTGTACCAGAGAAGTCGATGTATGAACAAGGATTAATTTTACTTCCCCACCTAGCAACTCTAGGTTGGGGAGTGATTTTTTTGTTTCTTTTTTCGATTTGTATACCTTGCCAGTTGCAAATGAGATAGGTTTTTGTTTTTGGTTTTGGAAATGATATCTGTGCTGAAATAGAGTACTAATACCTTGTCTCAATTTTGCTAATTCTCCCTTTTAATTATAAAACTATATTAGTGATATAGTTTAATTCCAGTGTCACTAAATTAGATCCATCTACAATGCATACAACATGCAAATGATCTGGAACATGACAAGAAAATGATAATTCAACCACTAAATGCAATTAATTAGCTTAATTCACTATTAATTAACATAAGTATTATTTTTTTTGCTCAAGTGGCTCTGATACCCAATAAAAGCAGGATGTGGGTAATACTTATGAGAAGAATAGCACATGTAGAAAATTAAAATTTTTGAAAGTAAGTTTTTAAGGATTGTGGTAAAATATGCAAATACAAAAAACTTTGGGTACATAGAGTAATTAAAAAGTTATGTTTGGTCACCTTTGGTTCTAGAAAATGTTTACTCAAAGTTGGATAAACTGAAAAATATTTATCCTAAATAGTAGGTTCAGGAAAATATTCACCTAACAATAGTGCTTACCTTCCCAAACATTGTAGCCTTCTTTGTGAAACTCTTCCTCTGTCTTTCTCTCTCTACTTTCTCTTGATTTCCCTCACTCAAAATTCTTAATCCAAACCACGGCAATACTTCTTAGGGTGATGTTTAAATAACAAGGTTAAACAAGGCTTTATCCTCTTGTTTTACTAGATACTTGGGGTGGTGTTTAGGGAAGGAGAGAAAAATGGGAGGGAAAGAAACAAAGCAACTTATGTATCAGTTAAAAAAGGTCAATTGAGTGAGCTAACTTGTCAATAACAAGGTCAAAAAAAGGGTTTTTCCTTTGTGTGTATTTGCTCCGATATTTTACGTGACAGTCTACTAATAGCACATTAGGTCTCTGACGAGTTGTAACTGGTGGTGGTATATTAGAAACCACCCATCTCAAAGTTCAACTTGTTGATAATAATTTACTAAATTAAGATGATTATTTTTCACCATTATCTAAGTTGGAATTATTTTTTGAGTTAAAAAGAAAAGAACTTTGCGATAGCTAAAATCAGCAAGGGGATGAAGGGGTCCTTTTCAAGTGTGCATTCGTTGGAGGCTTAGGCGTGCCCCCGTAAAGAATAAAGCAAAAACAATCCGACCAAAAAGCAGATCAAATTAGACAAATTGAGAGACTAAAGTCTAAAGCAATCAGCTGCAACATCAGTGACAGAATATTGATGTGGAACCTTTCCCAAAATCCAAAGTTCTACCCATCGTTTTCCCCTTACTTTGCTTCGTCTCTTTCACAGTTCACATTCCTCATCCCCTTTTCTTCACTCTCTACCTCTCACTCCTCATTTCAACTCTTCAGTCTCATGCTCACCCATTTCATTGCCCGGAAAATGCAGTAGAATTCGAACTCGGGTCTGAATTGCATTGCTTATGGATCCCACCGTCACCGACGAGCAGTTGCCTGCGCCGCCGCAACCGCCGCAGCCCCACCGGAGCTCCACCAGCTGCGACCGCCACCCCCAGGAGAACTTCACAGGGTTCTGCGCTTCTTGCCTTTGCGAGCGTCTTGCTGTTCTAGACAAAGATAATAACTGTTCTGCCTCTTCCTCTGTTGCCCGGAAATCCACTTCTTCCGCCATCAAATCCCTCTTCAAGCCCTCCAATTCCGACGGATTCTTGCCGGAGCTCCGCCGGACTAAGTCCTTCTGTGCCCGGAAAAACGAGGGGTTTCTGGGTCTTTCCGGCGTATTCGAGCCGCAGAGAAAGTCGTGCGATGTTCGTGGGAGAAGTACCCTCTCTACCCTCTTCTCCCAGGACAACGATAAACCCGTTTCAACGGTTGTGATCGATTCCAAGGAAGAAAAGGAGGAGTTTCATGATACCAACGACAATGGGGGTGAAATTGAGGTTGTAAGGGAGGATGTTGTTGGAGGGGCGAATTCTGGGGAGATTGTGGAGGAGGAAGAAGAAGCGGGATATGAAAAGAAGACAATGAAGGATCATATTGATTTGGATTCACAAAATAAGAAGGTGGGTACTAAGGATTTTAAGGAACTAGCTGGTAGTTTTTGGTCTGCTGCCTCCGTTTTCAGCAAGAAATTGAGGTCTTGGACTAAGAAGAATAATCATAATCATAATCAGAAGATGAAGAAGCATAGTGGGTCTAGAACTGTTCAAGTGAATGGGAAGAAGGACAATGGTGGGAGGAATAATTATAGGGATACCCAGTCAGAGATTGCTGATTATGGGCATGGAAGAAGGTCCTGTGACACTGATCCCAGGTTGTCATTTGATGTTGGCAGGTTCTCTGTTGATGCTGGTAGGATATCCTTTGATGATCCGAGATGCTCTTTTGATGAGCCGAGGGCTTCATGGGATGGATACTTGATTGGGAGGACCTTTCCTCGGATAGTTCCTCCTATGGTTTCAGTTGTCGAGGATCCTCCTTTGGTGGTCTCCAGGAAAGATGGTCACATCCCGGTTGAAGAACCGAGGAGGAGCTCAGTTTCTATTAATGGAGAGGATTATTGTGTGCCTGGTGGAGCTGCTCAGACTAAGGATTACTACTCTGACTCCTCTTCTAGGAGGAGGAAGAGTTTTGATAGGTCCAGCTCTGTTAGGAAGTCTAATGTCGATGCAATGGATGAGATAAAAGCTAATAATGGGTTGAATGCCAAGATCTCTCCAGGAAGTTTAGCTGGTGATAGGGATTTGAGGGACTTCAATTCTAATTCTAGGTCTCTAAGAGATGATTATTCCGAGAGCTTTGATATGGGGCTTCGGGATAATGCATCTGTGATTGGTAATGGTGAGAGGAAGGGACCAAAGAAGTCAAGGAGATGGAGGGCATGGAACATTTGGGGTCTAATATATCGACGAGGCAATGCTAAGGATGAGGATGATGATAGATACAGCAGCAGGACAAATGGGGTAGAGAGGTCGCTTTCTGAGTCATGGCAAGATTTGAGAAGAGAGAGTTACGTGGATCCGAGGATGGCTTTCAATCGAAACATGTTGCGTAGTAGTAGCAGTGTGAGCTGGAGGCATTCATATGACATAGGTGGATCATTCGGAAGCATTAGGAAGGGTACTATAGAGCCAAACAACGGTAGAAAGAAACATGAGGAGTTCGTGTTGGAGAGGAATCGGAGTGCAAGGTATTCTCCAACTCCGAGCCATGCTGATAATGGATTGTTGCGGTTATATTTGGCTCCGATGAAAGGCAGCAGACGTGGTGGCTTAGGGAAACCCAAGCCAGCTTACTCACAGTCCTTTGCGAGGAGCCTGCTACGGTTGTATTGAATCAAAGCATTCATCTGTTTTTCCTATTTTCGTTGCTGTTTAAAATGTGCTGCAATTTGTGGAGTCCAAAACAGGCCTCTTTGCCCTTTATGGCTATTCTTATGTAAGCACACTGCATTAGGGTTTCAAGTTCAGCTTCTATTCTATATATCCTTTCAGTTCAATCACTGAAATAACAATTACATGCTTTACTGTTATATATTCTTGTTTATGTCAGCTATATTGTTTGTTTTAGCATGCCTAATCATGGTTAATCCTTCCATTAGGAGGAATAAGAATATAAGATGAATATGACCTTTCTGTCTTATCTGATATCAGACTTGTTTCAGAGAGGGAGGCAGACAAATTTCTGATAATTTTCGTAGAATGGAATGTCTATATGTGACACAGCCACCCATTAGTATTAAAATAAAGCCCAATCCACTTGTTTTGGAACCACCTCTGTTCCATGCAGTGTGTGTCTATGTAGTACATATAGTGTCACAAAATTCAAATTCAATTCTCACCTCCCTCTGTGTATAATTGTTTTTTTGCTGATTTTTGTGTCTCCTGCCGACCCAGAAAATGGTTTCTTTCATAATCTTGCTTAAGGATAGAATCATTGCCGAATGATATGTGTCAATCTCTATGCATACTTGGTGTGAAATAAATATCCTGACATGGATTATGTGGCATGTACAGAAATGAAACATAATGGTTAATCAAGAGCAGCAGACCGTATTTTTCTCGTGGTTTCCAGCGCTCCTTAGTAGGCAGGCTGCTGGGGCATCTTCATCTTGATCTTTCATTTCACAGAATGCTGTTTATTTTTTTAATTATTAAATTTTTCTTTTTTGGAGACATGCTGTTGTTGCTGTCATAGTCAGATTTTTCTTCCTTTTTCTTTTTCTTTTTGCTTTTTCAGGCTTCAGCACTTGGTTGTGTACACTATTGTCTCTACTTTCTAAATATATAAAAATTTCTTTTCCTCCCCCACTTGAGCATTCTTTTGTTTGATCTCTTTGAGCATGTGGATTCGCAGTAAACAGCAGGTTAGGTGGCTTTTTTTAAAGTCATTTTATCCATTCTTTTCATTACTTCAAAAAATATTTGTTTCTCGTGGCATAAAATAAAAAAAGCTGAGCAAATTAAGCTTAAAATAATCATCAGTTCCTGAGGATGGCTCAAATACTTTTGCGGATGAAAACATCATATCAAGCATTCCAAGGTGGCTACTACATGGTACTGCCCCGCTCCCCTGCCTCCCCCCCCCCCCTTTTTAAACTTGCTACTTAATCCCCTTTTTTCTTTTTCTTTTTTGTTTTTTCAATTATATCTTCTGATTGCTTTTTATCCTTAAAGTTCATGCTTCGTGGGTTGGATTGCCTATCTGGTTTGTGTTCTACTTAATGGGAATTCTACAGATTCTTGAGAATTTTACCTGCAAAATACTGTCATAAGAGCCACCCTGCATCAAAGATATCAGTTCTGTTTTCTATATTATCCTAACATAATAGTGAATCAATCTGATAAAGAGATGTGCAGTAAAGAGGATAAACTGATGAAGTTGGTTCAGTTCACAACAGCTTATTGCTCCCCCGTTCCGTCTCTTAATCCACATGCCAGTGAAGTTGTAATGAATGTTGCAGCAAACTCATGGTAGATTACCTCAGTCATACCCAAAATAAGGCAACCTGATCTTGATGAGCCGCACCCTGATTAAAGTTTGTCTGACGAATACCACAGTTTCTTGACAAGATCATTGCATGAACTCATTGCAGATCCGGACACAAACATCAGATGAACAGCCAGTTTAAAGGCCTAAATGCATAAGAAGTTAACGTCGAAATTTCAGTACGTATGATTGATGAATGACAGTTTCTATGCGGCTGTCAGACAATAGATGTGCCTTGATTGTAGGAGAAAATGCCAATGCTGATGCAAAAAGATCATGCTGAGGGGATGTAATTGCTTTTTGATGAATGCGGAGTACTCTTTTTTAAAGCAAATATGATTATGTAGATTTAAGTCAAAAAGCATAAAAGTTTTCGAATTTGTGACCAAGCCACTGGGTCTTTAAGATTCTTTTATTTTCACCCAGGAGGAGGAGACTAGGGATATTGTATTTGCTTGGGGTCCCTCATAATGATTTTCTTGTCTAGAGATTATTGCAAAGATTTGGGGGTAGAAATTAACATTATGATGTTAAAGATGATGCTCAATTATAAGGGTTCTACCTTTTTAAAACCTGACCTTGGGGGGGGGGGGGGTGGAATTGAAAGTTTTCAATTTCTAATCATGATTGAAGGATGCACAACCACGTACCATCAAAGTGCCATTATATTCTTCATGAATTTAGTAATAACTTCTCATTTTGAGAGGTTGTATAAAGATTGAAATGTGCACAATTATACTCAAAAGTCTACAATATTAATGTACAAAGGATTTTACCTGGTGTTAATAAAGTCTTCATTTGGTGGTTAAAAAACTGTCTTGAATGCATTAGGTTTCAAGTTCGATTCCTCCTATTTGTATTGTAATTGTACTATCCTGTTCTTTGTAACTCTTTTAAAAAGAAAGATTTTATGAAATCAATTGGCACTTACATGTTGTATGATACCGGAGAGTGGATAAACCTGTACAGAGAGTCAGAGAGGCATATGAGAAGTGCTTAGCTTACCTTGCCCTCTGCCCAACCATGCAGCTCTTTTCATGAATGCAACAAGCATGTCAATGCAGTCCAAGAATACTGGTTTTTGTTGCCTGGCGACAGGCACAAGAAAGCACAGGAACGCACTTTTCGTATAATAACATCAATGGGCTGTGTTCAATGACTTGTCCTATTTAGATGTAAGCTGGTTAACCATTCAGACTTTCATGCTCGTTTTACAACGTCTCAAAGTTGTTTGGAATGTATTAATGTAATACATAGGATTAAGGAGTTTGCAAGATCGCGTTGAAATGGAAGCACCCAACAGCTCACACAATTGATCCCCAGAGTTGCCAGAATCCTGTATACCCACCAAATACCAAGGTGAAAGAGGAGCATCTAAACATGTCTCATGACACCACTCATGCCTTTCTTGCACGGATGCAATATATATGTACCTGATTCTCCTTTCCTCTCTCAAGGAATCCTCCTCGTCTAACTTGAGGGTCAGAGGGGTAATCCTCCCACGGTAACCCCCTGTGGATGGTCTTAGTCTTCCAGGTAGAAGGGTTCCTAATATGAACTCCAAGTCTAACATCCGGTCAATGCTTCACCATAGTTCGCATTGCTTTATCACCCACACTAGTTTCCCCATGAACAGAGCTGGATTAGAGCCTCAGCAGATTCATGAAAGTTTCCTCTTAAGTAATCTAGCCTCAAGAATATTTGCTTGATGATAATGAATGAATAGACAGCAAGCAGTCCAAAATCTGCCGCAGTGGAGCTTCATCTATTGCTGCTCACAAGAATAAGAGCATTCCCAACTTGAGTTCCAACAGGCCTGCTATATTATCAAAAGTTCCACATTTCTAAAACTTGCATTTTATCACTTTTCCAACCAATAAAATTACAACTTAAATTATATAATAAAATATTTTCTATGGACTCACCTTATAATGCAATTTTTTTAATTCTAAAATAATATTTTTTATTAGAAAAAAATAAATAAAAAATCAAAAAAGGACAAAAAAGATGGAATGAGGGGAGGAACGTTTAGATGTGTTGCCCCGATGTCCCCCCGCCTGTCACTGGGTTGGAATTTTAAAGTTCCACTCTATGTAAAACTTGGGTCCCATCCACTGGAATGCGCGCCAATGGGTGCGAGTGCTCCAATGGAACAGCAAACAATAACATGCCAAAAATAATTGGATGTCCCAACTATGGTGAAGCATTTGTTTGTAAATTTTGTTCAGTCTCTTCTCTGAGGCCGGCTATTAATTACAGTTCACTTCATTTAAAGATACTGAAGGAGAAGACATAGTTGGTCTGGATGTTTAAGATTAATTTGGTTGATTATAATATCGGCAACTAAGATTAGTTTGTAAAAACAACCCATTTGTGAGATAAGGTCTGGGGTGCGTGATGCTGAGGTTGAAAGGTAAATATTTTGGTTTCGAAGCCTGCAGTGCTAACATCCATCTATCTCCAGTATTTTCATTACAATAATAATCGGACCTGTCAGTTCGGATGGACGGATCAAATACAGATGGTGTCGGGTTCGGGTAAAATACAGACTGGATGTATTTCGAATTCGTGTAAAATACGGGCGAACGTATTTCGATTTTGCGGGTTTTGGGTCGACCCATCGGGTTTAGAGCGTCTTTTTTTGTGACTTATTTCTCTTTCATTAAAATTAAAATGCAACATATTTATAACTTAAAATCGTCCTTATTCGATCAAAAAGTATTGCAATTGTAATTTCTTAAAAGAAAATTAGAAATATTCAAACATTTCATTGAAATATGAACGTCATGCATAAATGGGCAAAGGGTGAGTTTGCTCTGGGTTGGGTGGGTCTGCCCATATAATGAGATATATTCATTTCACTAAAAATATAACGGTATGACATACTCATTTTTAATATTTGTGTTACTCTAAATTGATTTTCTTAATGCTAGATGGTTATGTCACACAATTTCATGTCCATCTTTTTTAAGTTGCTCCATATACAAGTTGCATATGACGTTATTTTATAAGAATGAAGTTAAGAAAGAAAGGGCACTATGTGTAATTTGCAAATGATGCGATAATTGTGTAATGTATCTTTAAACGATTTGACATATAATAACTACTATAGTTATGAGGAATAAATTAATGAAAAATCAAAAAAATTAGGATATAATATTCAAGTCAAGAGGGCCGGTTCAAGTTCGGATGGGTTTAACCTGTTAATTTATGGATTTTTTTGGATTCGATTTATTTTGAATTCAGATCAAGAAAATCGTGTTCAAAATTCAAAATTTTTAGACGGATTTAAGTCGTATTGGTCTTTACCAAGCCTAATAACAATATATAGAATCCACAACAATTGTGCGCCTGATGGATTGTATCCTTTTTTTTAAAAAAAAAGTTGTAAAGCTTTTTACACTATGTAATGTCTGGCAGCATTTGTTTTCATGATGTATTCATGCTGTTCTCGTAAACTAAATCACAGTATAATTTATTAGATTGCTATAAGAACATGCAAATTATGTGGTAATTAATTCTAATACTATAATGAGTATCAATTTTTTATCGCCCCCCCCCCCCCCCCCAAAAAAAAAAAAGCCTCAATTGTCCCCCTTATGTGCTGGTCTATGCATGCAGTTAGGCACCAAACAGTTACTTTTACATTGCAGTTCCGGTCTATAGATCTGAAACACACGGCATGTAGACATATTTTTTTGGGAGCATGAATTGCCTGCAGATTGGGTGTGAGCCCAGGACCGTGATCTAATTTGCCACTTAATGACACCGTCCCCCCCCCCCCCCCCCCCCCAAAAAAAAACAAGGAAAAAAATTTCAGGCCTCAGCAGGGGCTATTGATCGTGGGCAGGCTCGTTGGCCCAGATTCCGGCTAAGCCCAGTTATGGTCTTCCAAGTATTGCTCGGCCTAGGTCATAAGGGGGATTGGGTTGAATTTATGCTGTCTGCAGGTCTCTGTGTCTTGCCATTAGTTGATGGCATCGAGCAGATGAAACTTGAATGCCTAACATTTTATCCATGATTTTCTATTTTTATTTTGACCATTAGAGATCAAGGTAGCATTACATAAACTTAATTCATCATAAGTATTACCTTAATATGGGGATTGAGATTTTCAAAGAAGAGACAAAAATTCAACAACTTTTATCATACTTTAAGGAGTATGTACCATAATGAGTCATGTGATATTCTTTTATTTGCGTGTAATTATCATATAAACACTTTTATATGTGTGCGCTTATGTAACCTGTGGGAATATATACCCATTATAGACTAATTTAATAAAACACAACTAACAAAATTATTAACCCAAATAGACAACTCGAAATTAAAAACCTCGACTACTACACTCTTCCCCCTCTAAAAGAATTTCACCATCAAAATTCTAAAGTCTACAATGCAGTACACGTGGCTCACACACATATGGCACACCACACAACTCAACCACAAAATCCAAAATTTGACCTTACTACTAAATATAGATTCTAACTTAATAAATGAAATTTATAGTATCCAGCCGCCTCTTCGCCAATTCTCTTTAAGCATCTACTCACTCTATTAAGGTGCCGAGAGCAAATCATGCAAAAGAGAGGCAAAGGAGTTGGCGAGGATAACCATATTAAACTTATTTTGAACGAACACCAATTTTCAGCCTTACACCCAAACATCTAGCATAATGCCTATCTATTGATGCAGTGATATGAGGTGACCTTTAAAGGATTTTGCATCCATGACAATGAATGACATAGATGAATGAATCAATTTCATTCTAAGGTACGAAGAAATCGAATCATTTTAGAATTCAGTCAATCGGCAAGGGCTTTCAAATCATAGCTGAATGGTGGGGGCATCACTTACACTACTAGAAAGCGGCCCAAATTTTGACCCTTAAGTACTAACCCTTGTCATCTGCGTCGATACTAATTTTTCTAGAATTGAGAAATCTGGATGCTTTTTATGGCTGAGAACTTTCGTGTCCATTAAAAGGGTCGAGATAATACACATTGGAACTCACGCCCAAATTTTACAGTCCGCCAAACAAAAACTATATGATGAAAATATTAAGCTTCTGTGTCCATTAAAAGATTTTCTTAAATCTTAAAAACAAAAGCAAAACCCACGTTGGTCACTCACTGGAACTCGATGTGAAAAGGTTTATAATCAAGAAAAACACATGCACACAGAACCCTAGCTGTTGATCAATTTTGGTTTCGCCTAGAACCCTAGCTCTTGATCAATTTCGCCCAGAAGCCTAACTCTCGATCAATTTCGCCCAGAATCCTAACTCCCAATCTCCCCTGGAACTTGATTTCTCTTTTTGGGCTAGTAATTCCCTCAACTTTAACTCGCACCTGTGAAATTTTGAGGTTTGTGGGTTTTTTGTTAAAAACTTTTGGATTTCTGGAAAGGTTTTTGGTGTTGATTTTGAGATCTTTTCTACAACTTGGATGGTAACAAGGGGATGGCTGATGGGCTATTGGAGTTCTAAGAGAATGTTCATGCCCTACCTCATTGGAGAAATTGAAGCCTACTAAGAGCAAGAGACTAACGCTGATGCAAGGTGAGTAGAAATTTCTTTGCTCAGTCTATGTATGATTCCAATCTGAAAATGTTTTTGCATGTTCCTAGTTGATCTTTGTTGAGCAAGTTTCTGTCTTTTGAGTGGCAAGGGATAACCATCTTAGGTTTTGTGCCTATGTGCGTTGAAAATGGATGTCGTAAAATCACATTATAATGTCTATTGTCTATGGTTGCTAGTACAGAGATTTCGTATTGCGAGTGTTGTATTTAGAAGCAAAGAGTGGCTGCAAACATCAAAGAGGTGAAAACCAGGTGCAGATGGGGAGGATAGATAGAAGAAGAAGATTATAGGATGAGGTTCCAAATTAATTTGATGCTATATTATGTGTTGCAATATTTTGAAAAGGATGGCTTCCCCTTTCAAGATTCTCTATTTCTTGACACCTCTAACTTGTTAGCCCCTCTTTTCTGCCTCTCTAAAATGGGGTCCATAGGTGACAGATGGCTACAAAATCCTTCGAGATGATCATCAGGAAAGGTGTCTCTATTCTTCATTAATCGTTACGCTTGTCTAATCAAATTGTTGGATTTTGATGTATACGAATTGTAGATATGCTTCTATTAATGGTTAAAACAATGACTATGCAGAACGTATAGTATTTTGGGCTGTTCCTTTTGATATATGATCATGCTCTTGTTCTAGTTGCCCCATGTTTTTCTCTCTACTTCAAATGTGTAATATTCTTAGCTACTGCGTTTATTTATCAGGGGTGGTTATTTCAATTTATTGATTGCATCCTTTTATTCTGCTCAGATTGACTGAAATCAATGTAAGTTGTAGAACACCATTGTTCTATCATTTTCTGCATCTCTATGGATATTTTGCTTGTGTAGGTTAGGTGTTTGTCGTATCATATTTCGACAGTTGTGTGTTGCTGTCATTTTTTGTGCTCTTGCCATTGTTGTTTTTCCATGCCCCACTAAAGCAATATAATATGCATAATTCTGTATTAGAATAAATTTTATCTTTTATTTATGTTTGGAATTTGGGGTTTGATTTCTTGAAAGAGATTCCCCGTAGTTCCTAGTTCTTATTAGATCTAATATTCATTCGATTTTCAATGTGTATAACTAGATGTGAAGCATTATGATTTCATTCTAGTGATTGATATTGAATCATGCACTTTCTGAAAACGGTTGAATATTTATCTAATTCCCTACTCTGATCTGTTGCAGATGATGAGTAGCAAACATTATTGAAACTAATCAACATGTATGAACCTATTTGCATATACTGGCATGCTAGGAAACACATTGATCCTTCACTCCATAGGAAACAACACTATATATGTAAACCAATTGAACCTCAATGCCCACTAACCAACTTGTTGTAAGATGTTATGAAACTAACTCAATGGTTTTCACTTGACACCTATTTGAGAGTTCTGGCTTTCATACAGGATTTGTATTGATAATTCAATGTGTGATTCATTCCTGGGTTGTGATTTATGTAGGATTCGGTGATTTTCCTATTTGTTTCATTAATTATGATGTAGTTTGTTAAGTTTAGCCAATCTTTTCCTATATATGATTGAATGTATGACATTTCAGTGTAGTGGGCTAACACTTGTATTTTAAGAATGTTTGATATTATCCATCTTAGTTAAATTCATCATACTTATCATTAGTGTTAATTACAATTAGGGCATTGTTAGCTTTAATAATTTTTGGATTGGGTCGACAACTACTTTGGAAGAAAGCTCCTTTTCAAGCTTAAGGTAATAATTTATGTAGTATCCTCTTTATTTTTAAAAGAGAACTGTGTGATTTGTTTACTGGTTCATGAGACTTTGTGCCTCAAACTATTCTTCCTGTGACTATTTGATGGTGGAATAATAGGAGACATTGGCAGTTCTTCTAGTTAAAATGGAGTATATGGGTGTTTTTAGGTGTTGTTAAATGTAGTAGTATATTTAAATAATGATTAGAAAAGGGTTATTAATTTGTTTAATATTGTTTTGTCACTTATAGCCAAAATAAATCTAAGGTAGATAATAATAATAATACATCTATTGGCTTAGGGTGTAATATATAATATGCTTATTATCTCAAATGTGTTGCTAATGTGGCTTAGATTATTTTGTCATGAAAAATTTGGGGTTCTTTGTTGCATGATGGAGATAGAAGTTCAAGATAGGGATTGTAATAGCGATTATTTACTGAATTCAAGAATTAATGAAATGAACAGCTTGAAGATTGTTTATGAGAGTTGGTTTTGTGAATTACAAATAAGTAATCAGCTAATTTTGCTTTCATTGTTTTGCTGAAGATCACATGTTAATGAATATTCTCTTATTCTTTTAAGCCACTTACTTGTTATTAAATATTCATTGCCTTCCTTGTTGTACTTCAGGTTTAATTTATAAAGTATAGTCTTATATTGCAATCTATTTATATTTCTACCCCCCACATAGAGTTGCCAAAGCACAACTTGAGCGCTGCTATAGAAATATTTCCTTTCACAAAAATTATTATTCCTATAGAAGGAAAAATAAAAGCTAAAAACTAAATTGTAGAAATAAAAAGTAATATTTGAATAGCAGAATATACATAGAAGCAACCATAAGAAAAATCATGAGCTTAGTTGATACAATGATTTTTTTGTTTTTAACCTCTTTTTCAATTTCATATAACATAACTAGATGTAAAATAATAGCATTAGATACACCTTCAATTAGATCATTACACTTGAAGAAGTTAACAAAAAAGATAAGCATAGCAATTGTTATCATTTACATGTAACCTTAAATAATATTTGTTTTATTATCATAAAGTGAAGCATATAAGATATTGTACTAAATTATTTTATGTTCATAGAAATGGACTCAAGTTGGATTGAATTACCAAATAATCATCCTAATTATCTTGATAGTACTATCAAATTTATTAAGCTTGCTAAGGAAAATCTCATAGAAGGAAGAACTCGATATCCATGTAGGAGATGCAAAGTGGATAAATGGTTACCTATAGAAGAAGTGGAACAACATATTTTATTCAAAGGTTTTCATAAGGAGTATAAGCATTTTATTTTTCATGGTAAAGGGGACATTCTTGATCATTTAAAATATAGAGGAAGCATAAGTCGAGAAATAAATAGTGACCCGCCAAATTTTATTGGTGGAGATGATATGGAAGGTTTGTTGAGAGCAGCTTTTGGGGTTGATATACCTAGGTCTAAGGATGACATTGTACATGATGTGGTTGATGAGCTGCTTGATGAAGGAGTTGAATCTTTTGACATGTATGATGACCAAATTTCCTCTGAACAATTTTACGAATCAGAAAATCCTCCATTGGATGATAAAGAAAAAGTGAAGTATCAGAGGCTACTGGAAGCGTCCAATAAGGCACTTTATGATGGGTGTACCACCTTTTCAAAATTATCTTTCCTGCTGCACTTGTTTCGTATGAAATTTATGTTTCATTGGTCAACTGAGTCTTTCATAATGTTAATGAAAATTTTAGGAGGTGCATTCCCTCAAATCATGGAGTTTACCTCTTCTTATTATGAAGCTAAGAAAATGATCAATAACTTAGGCCTTGGATATAAAAAGATTGATACTTATCCTAATGATTGCATTCTATATTGGGGTGAGTTATTAGAAAAAGATAGTTGCCATGTTTGTGGTGTTTCAAGATGAAAGATAGTAAAAGGCAAGGAGGGTAAGACATATGAAGGAAGTTCAAATGCTAAGATAGGAGAGTCGACTAAGGTGATGTGTTACCTCCCTCTAATCCCTAGATTGAAGAGGATTTACATGTCACTTAAGTCATCTAAACAAATGAGATGGCACAATAGGGATTGTGTGAAAGATGGAAAGTTAAGACATCCAACTGATGCTATTGCATGGAAGGAATTTGATACCTTTTATCCTGACTTTGCTTTTAATCCCCACAATGTTAGACTTGGCCTTGCTAGTGATGGCTTTAATCTATATCGTCTTATGAATACAACCTACAGTACATGGCATGTAGTGTTAATCCTTTACAATTTACCTTCATGGGTATGTGTGAAGCCATCATCATTTATTCTTTCACTGATTATTCCTGAAAAATCAAGTCCTAGAATCAATATTGATGTATACTTGCAACCACTAATACATGAGTTAAAATTGCAGTGGGATGGTAGTGTTGTCTTTGATGCTTATAGCAACAAATACTTCAATATGCGAGTAGTTCTAAGATGCACCATCAATGATTTTTCTGCTTGCGCTATGTTGTTTGGTTGGAGTACTAAAGGCTATAAAGTATGTCCTTCATATGCTATTGCACACATTCATATATGTTTGGTGGTAAAATTTGTTACTTAGGCCATCAAAGATGGCTACCTCGTAATCATCCTTATCGTTCCCAAGGCCATTCATTTGATGGGACATAGGATTTTAGGGATGCTTCAGATGGGACTGAAATTTCAGTGCAACATGATGGGGTTGGTTATGTATATGAAAAGTATAAAAAGACTTCAAAAAAGAAGATAGGAATATGAAAAAAGGATACATCTACTTGTGAAATTGGGGATGATTATGATAAGGACTATGATGATGCTACTACCGATGATGTTAGGGACGCTTCAGTTGTTGTAGATGGGACTGTAATTTCAGCACAACAAGATGGGGTTGGTTATATATATGGAAAGTATAAAAAGGCTTCAAAAAAGAAGAGAGGAAGACGACAAGAGGATACACCTATTTGTGAAATTGGGGATAATTGTGATAAGGACTATGATGATGCTGCTAGTGATGATATCCTTTAGACTAAAAGAAGCATATTTTTTGAGTTAGCCTACTAGAAGGTTAATTGATTAAGACACACTTTAGATGTCATGTACATTGAGAAGAATGTATGTAATGATTTATTGGGAACCCTTTCGCATGTGGATAAGAAAACTAGAGATGATGCGAATACAAGAAAAGCTCTTGAAGAGATAGGGATAAAGCCTCACCTCTGGCTTCAACCTCATCCTCGTCGAGATCCAATTATGTCTCCAGCTCTATATTCCATGTCTTTGGATGAGAAAGAAAGATTCTTAAAAGTTCTACAAAAGCTTAGAGTTTCGGACAGATATGGGTCCAACATCTCTAGATGTGTTAATATGAAATAGCAAAAACTCTCAAATCTTAAGAGTCATAACAATCATATTTTAATACAAAATATCCTTCTTGTAGCTTTACGAGCATCACATGCCACAGAAGTGATTGACCGACTTTCTGACCTGTGTTCATTTTTCAAGTATGTGTGTTCACCTACACTTGATGTGGATGAACTGGAGCACGTTCAATCAAGGCTTGTTCTTACTCTTTGTGAGCTGGAAAAAGAATTTTCTCTAACCTTTTTCACAGTAATGTCCATCTCATAATTCATTTGGGTAGATGAAGTTAAACTTGGAGGTCACATTCATTATAGATGGATGTACCCTATTGAAAGGTGGCGATTTTAAATACTCTTTTTTTTCCTTCTCTCTTTTATTTAAGATTTTATTTTATTATTAATTGTAACTTCTTGAAAAGGTACTTGGCCCATTTGAAATCTCATGTCACTAATAAAACCCAACCTGAAGGATCCATGGCTGAAGGGTACATTCTTGAGGAGACTATTGCCTTTTGTTTAAGCTTTTTGGCAGCGGTTGAGACCATATTTTATAGGAGCAAGAGGAATGATGATTATAATGTTAATATGAGCACCTACTTGTTTAACTCTGGTGGACGAGTGGTTAGGATTTGTCATCTTGATGACAAGTGCTTAAGGTAGGCACATCGCTATGTACTGCTTCATTAAGATGATATGAAAACACTTATTGAGTAAGTATCATCTATGCACCATGATGCTCCACTAATTGGGTTTTCAGTTTTGGTGATGAAATTAAATTAGGAAACCTATTTTGCTAATTATGTTAGGGAATTCTTAAATGAATGGGAAGCCTCTAATCGAGGCTCTTTAGTAACTGCGAATGAAACCCTTCGAAGTGATTGGATAATTAACGAATTAGATGGATGGGTGCAAAATTAGGTTATCTTTCTATCTTCAAGAATGTATGCCATGAATTTGTATATATAGTGTGCTTGTGTAACTACTTTTATATCACTAAACTTTTTGGTATTATAGGTGGAGTACATTGATGTGAGCATGCTAGAAGGAGAGTTGAGAAAAGCTTTAGCCAGTGGTTTAAAGTTTAAACCCTCTAGCTAAAAACATAAAAAGCTTTTATGGCTACAAATTCTAAACAGCTCATCGTGAGCGTTACCGGAAGACACAAAATTCTGGGATTATGGTGGAAGCTGATGGCCAGCTTACTATGGAAGACTAATGGACATCTATGAATTAGATTATTTTGGGGCATATAAAGTTATGGTTTTTTGTTATGATTGGGTAGACATAAATAGGGGTTGAAAACTTTTAGAAATGGCCATGCTTATGTCAACTTCTTAAAGCTCATTCATACAGGCCGATATTTACATGATGATTCATTTGTCTTCTCATCTCAAGCAAAGCAAGTTTTCTACGTTGAAGATGAGAAATAAAAAGGATGGTTGCATGTTACTGAAACCAAACCCAGAGACATTTTTGATTTAGGCGAGAATGTGTTGTAGGCTTTTTAGTGTGTAATATATGATCATTGTGCGTCAAGCATTATTTTGGTATGGAACAATGTTATCTCTTTGCTATTTTGTTGCTGGTTTACTTATCTGTGTTTTGTGTTTCCCATGTTTGACACGTGTACACGTGTAGTTATCAACTTATTCTTAATATTACATCTAAGTCTATGGCTTGAGTTAAGTTGGTTACATCAACTATTGGATATTGTAATATTATGCTCGATATTACATTAGGTTGTATTACATCTATTTCTTTGACTTGATATTATATATATAGTTAATGAGTTGAATTTATATATGTAGTTATCAACTATTGATTTTAGCATCTATTACAAATGCATCTGATGTCACTAATCCAAGTAAATCTCTTTGTAAGTTTTATTACCTGGTATTGAGTACAAAGTGAAGCGTAAATACAGGAGCAAAAGAACACTCAAAGTATTGGCTACCAAACCATCAGCAGCAGCAGCACAATCACTTAGTCATCCCAGCTCCAGTACTACAACAGCACAACCAGCAATACAACCTAATTTGAAGCCACCTTCACAACTTGCTTCCTCCTTGAAAGCATCGGAACAGCTAGTGCAGCATCCGCCTGTGCTGTTGGCCTTCTACGCAAGTCCCATAGCCACAACGACCTATTACATCTCTAGATTCAGAACAAACATCCAAGCAATCCTCCATCCATGCTTGTCTTAAGCAAGTACAATTGACTACATCATCTGATAAGATCTTAAGTAATTTCTCCATTCTTCCACAGGATATGTGCAGAGAAGATGAAGCTGATTGTTTTATTACATCAGATCGTGAAGAAAGAAAATAAATACAACAGTGCATATCTATATATATACAAACAGAAATGTAGAGAGAGAACGGGTAAGGAAGGGAAAGTGAGTTAGTTACTTTGTGTAGCTAATTTCTCTACCACTTGCATTCCTCTGCTTGTTTCTTGCATTTTCAGCTAGTTGAGCTCTATTTGGATGCTAACACCCCCCCTCAAATTGGAGGGTGAATGAACCCCCAATTTGGACATAATGAAGTGATGAGTAGTACCAATAAGGGGTTTTGTACATATATCAGCCAATTGAGCCTTGGTATATACATAACTTAAACTGATAAGTCCTTCCATGAGTTTTTGCCTGACAAAGTGGCAATCTATCTTTGTGTGTTTGGTTCTCTCATGGAAAACTGGATTTTTGGCAATGTAGATGGCAGCAAGGTTGTCGCACTTCACTGGAATTGGGGTGACTGAACTGACAGTGAGCTTATTTAGCAATCTGCTTAGCCAAGATAATTCAGCAGTAAGCCTCCTTAGCCTCCTGTATTCAGCTTCAGCTGAAGAAAGGGATATTGTAACTTGTTTCTTGGATTTCCAAGAGATTAAAGTGTTGCCAAAAAAGACAACAAAGCCACTTATGGACTTCCTGCTATGAGGGCAAGAAGCCCAATCAGCATCACAGTATGCTAGGAGATCAAAAGTTGGATTGTTGTTGAGAAGAATTCCCAGAGCAGGTGCACCTTTTAAGTACCTGAGGACATGGATAGCAGCGTTCATATATGGTTCTCTGGGAGCTTGTAAAGATTGACTGAGATGTTGGACTGAAAAAGCTATGTTAGGTCTGGTGTTTGTTAGGAAATTGAGTTTTCCCACCAACCTTCTATAGATAGAAGGGTCTTGTAAAAGTGCACCCTCATCTGGTCTAAGTTTCATACTGCAGTCCAATGGACAAATTACTGCATTCATCTGAAGGCAGTTAAATTCTTTCAATAAATCCATTGTAAATTTTCTTTGTGTGAGAAGTAACCCCTGCTCAGTGTTCAATATTTCTATCCTAAGGAAGAAATATGCATATTCCAGGTCCTTAATTTTGAAGTTGGTATCAAGAAAAACCTTAAGAGAGGTTATTTCTTCCTCATCATTTCCTGTCAGCAGTATGTCATCCACTATGGTTAAGAAAAACCTATGATCTGAATAGGTTTTGGTATGGTAGGGACCCCAGGTGTCCACATAGACAAGCTCAAACAATGTAGAAGTGAAAATTATACTAAGTTGGAATGGCAGCCTTTGCTGCTTTGCTTTAGGACAGATATCACAAATCACGTCTTCATCACAATTAGGAGAAACAAATTCAATTGGCAACAATTTCATTCTCTTAATAGGTACATGACCAATTCTTTTATGCCAAACATCAAAACTCAGCTTCTTAGAAGCTTGATTACATGATACCTTAGAATCTCCACTTGTAACAAACAGTTTATTACAAATAGGATATTTCTCAATAGAAAATTCTCCAAACTTCACTTCATTCATCAATCTCCTGTCTAAAATGTATAAACAAAAAGCTTCTCTACCAATTAGCACTGGCCTCTTCAGAGAAGGGCCCTGCAAGGTGCACAAATCCTCAGAAAAAACCACTTCGCAATGTAGCTGACTGGTTAGCTTCTTAACTGATAACAAATTATACTTGAAGTAAGGAACAGGGAGTACATGATTGAGCTCAATAGAATCATTTAATCTCAGCTTCTCACAATATATGACTTAAACTTTGTAACCATTGGGTAAAGAAACTGAGACAGGCTTTTCAAGCAAGCATAAGTCATGTAGAGCTTTGTTGTCAAAGCTTATATGGTCACTTGCTCCAGAATCCAATACCCAGCAATCATTGTCTAATTTGCAACTGTAACAGACTGCGTTGGAATTATAAGCGACTGAGACAGAAGGTGGTGTGGTACCTATCATATTTGCTGTAGAAACAACTTAATCATCATGTTTTTGCTGATTGGGGCTTGTGAGATTTGAGAGAAACTGAAACAGTTGTTTGCTTTGCTTAGCGTTTAATCCTGGTAGCATTGGGGTTTGGGCATCAGATGGAGTATCTTGAGATTCATTCTCAATCCAAGTATTGCAGGCCCTTCTGCCTTGACTTTGATGATGAACACCTCTACCTCTATTTCCAGGTTTATTTGGATAACCATGTATCTTGTAGCATTTATCTAGAGTATGTCCTGCCCTTTTGCAGTGATCATAGAATAATGGTGGTCTCTTTCCTTCAAACTTCTTGAAGGTGTTTGACTGTTTAGAGGTTCCAGCTGATAGTGAAGCAGTCTCACTTAAAAAATGAGTATCTGTCTTTACCTATCTTTGTCTCTCTTCCTGAACAAGAAGAGAGTGGGCCTGATTCATAGAGGGAAAAGGTGACATCATCGGAATGTTCCCCCTTACTGCAGTATAACTTCCATTGAGTCCTATTAGGGACTGAATGAGTTTTTGCTCCTCAATATAGTTGTGTAATTTTCCATTGATTCCACACTCACACTTTGCACAAGTACACATAGGTATAGCACTGACAGCACTTGATTCATCCCATAGTTGCCTAGCCTTGGTGTAATAACTTACAATGTCTAAATCCCCTTGGGTAAGACATGAGACATCCCTCTGAACTTGGAATAATCTGGCCTTGTTAGACTGACCAAATCTCCCCTCCAAATCCTTTCAAAGATCTTGAGCAGTTTTAAAATATAAGGCACTATTTCTGATATTCTCATTTAAAGAATTCAATAGCCATGATAGAACCATAGCACTGTTCCTTTGCCAGAGTACAAAGAGAGGAGAATTAAGATCTGGTCTAGCAAGGCTTCCATCAATGAAAGCTATCTTGTGTCTTGCAGACAAAGCTATGATGACATATCGTTTCCAGTTATCAAAGTTTTCTCCATTGAATATATTTGAAACAAGAGGTTGGGCTGGATTGTCTGAAGGATGAACAAACAAAGGATCGGTAAGCTCGATTTGTGTACCACGATTGCCTTGAATAGCCATGGCATAACTGATCATGAAACGCTTGAAATTCAAAAACAAGAACCCTAGAAATCGAATTCTGAATCTCGAAATGAAGGCTAGATCAATTGAAGGCATAATTCAATCGATCGAAGTGTGAGAAAGAAAAAAGAAATGAAAGAATGTTAAAAGATTGATAAAGCCGAATCGATTGAAGAATCTATTCAATCGACTAGAAGAGAAGAGAGAAGTTAGTGAGATTCAGAATCCTTACCTCATGCTCTGATACCATGATGAGATCTTAAGTAATTTCTCCATTCTTCCATAGGATATATGCAGAGAAGATGAAGCTCATTGTTTTATTACATCAGACCGTGAAGAAAGAAAAAACATACAACAGTGCATATCTATTTATATACAAAGAGAAATGTAGAGAAAGAAGGGGCAAGGCAGAGATAGTGAGTTTGTTACATTGTGTAACTAATTTCTCTACCACTTGCATTCCTCTGCTTGTTTCTTGCATTTTCAGTTAGTTGAGCTCTATTTGGATGCTAACATCATCAGTACCCACAATCGAGTAGGCACATGTATTATGCCTTACTTCTAGTGGACTCCCACAACCACCCACACAGCCCCTTTGGCAACCCACTTCATCTACTAGAGCCATGACTGGAGCATCAGCTGAAGCTTCTTGACATTCTAAACAGATACTTCCCCCGTCTACTACTGGAGGTTCAAAACAAATTATGCAGTAGCAACCAGTTGGGCTGAGTAGATCTACTGGAGCATCAAAACCAATTGCGTAGCAGCTTCTTCAACTTACTTCTTCAAGTAGAGTATCGTAATTGCCATTGCAATCATCTGTCAAAGGATCTATTCAGCATGCAACATCAACTAGAGCTTCAGTTGAAGCATCATGACTATTTGGATAAGCACCGCCCCCACCTAGTACATCTATTAAAGCTTCAAAATAAATAGTGCAGTAGCTGACTAGATCTATTGGAGGATCAAAACCAATTATACAGTAGCTTGTTTGGCCTACTTCTTCGAATGGAGGATCAAGTATGTTTGCTTTCCTTGTTTTGGTGCTGTCTACTTTAACTCCAAGTTGCACTTGGGTTTTGAGTGATTTTACTCTATCGGTTAATCAAAATATTTTTTTGAGAGATTTTGGCTGATTTAGCGTTCTTTCAATTTAATATTCTAGTATTTGTCTCAATGTTGTACATGTATATTCTTAGTTTTGATTGCATTGTTTTTGCTTTTAGCATCTTAGCCATTTCTCCAGCCACAACCTACTCCCTCTATTACTGCATTACGACCTGTACATACGCTCACTTCCCCAACTGTTGCAGCACGACCCTTGATTCACCCATCTACTATAAGATTTGGCCCTTTTTAGCCGTCTTGTACTACTACAGGATTGAATCCACCTTGTCAGCCCCTTTCTGTTGTTAGAACTTCACAAGTAAATGCCTCAACGACAAGATCAAATCCACCTTGTCAGCCCCCTTCTGTTATTGGAACTTCATAAGTAACTCCCTCAACTAGGTCAGTACTATTAGACAATCAATCCCACTCAGGTACTGTTAAAGTTCCTAAAGGTGCAACACAATAAGAAATGTATCAAAAAATAGACTCAACTAGCGAAGCAAGTAGGGAATCTCCCTCAAATGGCAATAATGAAGACTTGGCAAGGAGTTCTCAAAGTCATTCTATTAATAAAGGAAAGTCATGTTGGAGGGAACCAAAAGAAGTCATCAATATCCAAAAAGACCAGATCTTCTCGATCATCTTGGAAAGATAACATATAGTTTGATACAAAAGAAGAAGTCCTGATCATTGGTAAACTTCACCCATATTTTTGGTTTGTTGAAAATATATTCAAACTGTTTTTTGGCTTGCTAATCAAAATGTTTTTGGAAGATATTTTCAAACTGTTTTTTGACATGTTAATCAAAACTATTTTTGAAAATATTTTCTAACTATTATTTGCCTGGGTAATCAAACCAGCCTTTCCCAACTTTGGATTGTTGGTTTCAGTTAGTTATTGTCATAATACATGTCTTCTAAATGGTATTCTTTTTAACAATTGATCAAGGGAATGAGGACATGATAAACAGATCAATTCTACCTCGAGATGTTATGAATTACAAAGAAGGGGTGAGATTTTGTGTGGCATTTAACAACTACAACCAACCTATTAGAAAGGGAGGCTACATTTTCATGAGATTTCTTGGCTACATTGCAAGGCTAGAGAGATTTTGCCCTATCGGGATGATTAGCTGGCATAAATTGAACCAAATGTATAAAGCCGACATAATTGAAATGATTCGAGTAAGTATTTTTTAAATCTATTTAAACTTCTATTTGTCTAAAGTTTAGATTGGTCAAGTTCATTCATTAAGAATTTATGACTTGTAAATGATGTACAGTCCAGGTTCATGTACCCAACAGATAAGGGCTTTAATAAACGTGTCCTTAAACATGTTGCTAAGCATTTCAAGCAACATAGACAAGGTTTGAAGAGAGACTACTTCAAACCTGAAGAGAGACTACTTCAAACCTGAAGAGAAAACAAAAGAGGACATGTATGAAATTGTTCCTAAAGGGCACACTCGTGATGGGTGGATGCGATTGGTTGACTATTGGTGTTCAAAACAACATAAGGTATATATATCTCACAACAATTACAATTATAGAATTGCTTATACCTTGAAACTTCATATTTGCTTATTTTTTTCCCCTTTAACCTCCATTTATGCTTATTTTTTTTCCTTTAACGTCCATATTTACTTGTTCTTCTTCCTATTATTTACGAGCTATTTTTTCTTTAACCTCTATATGTACTAATTCATTTTCCTTGTATTCATGACCTATTTTTTTCTTAAACGTCCATAACAATCTGCTTATTCTTTTTTCTTGGATTGAGCATTACCCTTATAGAATTGCTTAAACCTTGAAGCTATTTTCTTAATCTATAAACATTGGCTGAAATAGGGTGAGATACATGAGCTTCGCAAACTCATTGTTATACAACTGGTTCTACCAATTATACAAAAAAGCAAGCTGACTTTGTATGTTTTCTTTATTTTTTTTTGGCGCAATTTATATCCTATCACTACTCTAATCCAAACTTGAGCAACTGTGGCAAGAATGTCGAAACTTCTTCTTGCTTTTTGCTATGTTAGAAGAGCGAGACAAGCTATATAATGTACTCATGTAGACTTCATAATGAGATTTGTAACTATAGGTGGAAACTTATGGAAGAGAGTCAACACATTTGGAGTTCTTTAAAGAGACACATAGTAAAGAAGGTGGGGGCATTGTAGCTAATACGGCAATTGAAGGTTTTCTAATATATGTTCCTATTCTACCACTTGTCATTTTTGGTTTTCTGTTTTTGTGATCTAATTATGATATTTATTCTATTTCCTCTTAAATTGTGCTAGAATGAGGCAAGTTCAAAACTTCAAGAGCGACTTGTTAGCTCTTTCCACTAAAAAACTCAGGTTGAAATTGAAAACGAAGTGTTTGATGAGCTTATTTACGAAGAAGAAAATTCCACGTGATCGATCGATTTTGTCCTCAATGTAGATCGAAGTGATATCATTGGTGTAAATGTTGTCCTTAGGAAAAGAGGTTACACCTGCCCTGGGAACAATATGGAACTCAAGCGTGTCAAAGAGGAATTAGCATCACAGAAGGCTATGTTCTTACTTATGATAAAGGCGGTGCGTAATGGAAAAATTACATATAAATTCCCAGATGCTACTAAGGATATCTTGTGTATGGTTCGTAATCAGGTTAGTCTTCTAAATGCTAATGTTTTATACTCACTTATTTTTTTACATTTGGGGGGAGGGGTGCGTTAGTCAGCAACTATTATTTGTAACTGGAGCGAGAGTAATACTGATGCATTGTTTTGTAATTTCACAAAAATGTTTCTGGCAGTTATAGCTACATATTATTGAGATTGGGGCTGCTTTGTATTTTGATGATTACCCTGAGCTAATGTCAACAATTTTTGAATTGGGCAATGCAAGTGTTTGTGGTTTTGGTATAGTTTGGTTATGTTGATCGAGGGTGGTCTTTGACCAACATTCTAAATTGAGATTGCCTTGTACAAGAATAGACGCATAATCACAGTCGAATCTAGGTCCTGACTAAGCAGTTTTTTTCCTTAAAGGCTACTTCATATTTTGATGATTACCCTAGGCTAATGTCAATAATATTTAAATCAGGCATTGCGAGTGTTTGTGGTTTTGGTATATTTTGGTCGTGTTGATCGAGGGTGGTCTCTGACCAACCATCAAACTTGAGATTGCCCTGTCTAAGACAGATGCATAGTCAAAGTTGAGTCTGGGCCCTGAGCAAGCAATGTTTTTCCTTAATGGCTGCTTTATACATATTGCACCAGTGGCCTAGCAGTCCTAGGTTGACAAAAACCTATTTTTAAATGCTTTATGCCATGGAACTAGGCATGTTTTTATGCAAGATGATCACCATTTTGCTTTGATTTGAAGAGTCTCCGATCCCATATCACAACAATGCTCTATTTACGAAAAGTTAAGAAGTTGTTCTTGACTAAAAATTAAAACTCATTTGGCTGTTTGTGAGATCCAATACCCTTCACTTACTTGTCCAGTTACTAATTCCCTATTTCCATCATTAAATGTTCAATACTTTGAATGACTTGCCCTAAGTTGACTGTTTACTGACATTTCTTCTAGGTTCCAGAAGAATCAAGTGCAAACGACCTTAGCAATGAATCAAGGAACACTAGACCTTCAACCTCAACCTCATAAGCTAATTAGCTAGATGATGTGGACTTGTTTAAGACTTTGAATGACCAGTGATTGGCACACTAAATTGGGAATCTTGCATCATTTCAGATTTAAATCCTTTAGACGTTTGGTTTTTTAATTGTGTTATATATATATCACTTCGATTTTTGAAGGAGCTTTTGTCGTGGGACTCTAATTTCCTATAGCTAGCTTTTGTCAAATTTGATGACTTTTGAATTAGATCACCTATCAGGCCCCTTAACTTTGAATTGAAGAAATTATGTACATACTTTCTAATTATCCCAATTGAAGTGCGAATCTCTTATTAATCGATCTTTAATTTGTTGCTAACTCATTAATTTATATTTAATTTATGTTATATATACACACACACACTAAACAACATATATTATTGAACACAAAGGGTCATTGATTAAAATCATATATATATATATATATAAATATATATATATATATATATATATATATATGATCCCCGGTAATTTTATGGGTGAACAAATAATTTCCATCTTGACCCTTTTATGAATCGCCATAAATTCCGCTAAATCGTTTACCATTCTTGCCAAAATAAACACAGGCCATCAAAAAGGTCGATATATTAACAAGGTCATCCAAAAAAAGAGTCGATATTTTTGTACATTTCAACCCAAAAAAGGGTCGAAAAATCTTAGCCCTGATTATCCCGACCATTTTCTTATGCATCGACTGAAAATTTAGCGACCCATTGGCACGTCTAAACAAAGGCAAAATAGGGTCGAGATGTGCCCATTTTTCTAGTAGTGTTAGTATCACATAACATCATACCAATCATTAGAGTTGGATATATGAATAAAAGAAAGTGATGCCAAATTAGAAATAGAACATTTAATGTTGTGGAATTTACTGTATCAAATTATTAAGCCTTGCCAAACTAAGTCAAACTCGATAATCATATTTAAAGTCGCAATTTATGTTTTAACTTTGCAAAAACACTAGCAACTTGAATTTGTGTATCAAGTACTAGACAAGAATCTAATTGGTGACGCTAACAATGGCATTGAAAGGGCATTTAGCAAATAGTTTTTGGATAAAAAGATTTTTTGGACTACAATTAGTTGTTTGTCCTAGTCAAAAAGCTAATTTAGATGTTTGGTAAATTAAATTTTTTGCACAAGTTTTGTGGGTCCAAAAATGCTAATTTTGTAAGCTTTTTAGAAGAGCTTTTTTAAGAACTAGTTTTTTGCCTCACAATTTTGTTAGATTCAACTAATTTTACTATATCGTTTTTCTAAGTTCAAAATGGTAATCTGAACAACTAATTCAAACAACTAACAACTAACAGCTAATGTAAATAGTTAATAATTAACAGCTGTGTTTCAGTAGAGTACATAGTTTTCGTCATTCTTCTGGCAGCTTTGAGGAACTTGTGCCACTGTCCAAGAGTTTCCTACAAAACAATTCTCAAAGAGGGGATTTTCTCCTCTTTAAAAGCTTCCAACGCTCAAATTAGGAAAAATTTTAGGAGATGGTATTGAGCACAAAGTAGCCTATGAAAGTCTTGTTGACCTACCGTAGACTTTAGCCATTACTTGTTTACATAGACTTTTAGGGCGGTTTTCTTGGAGGAATTTTAGCTGGTTTCTATATCTTTTTAAATGTAGATTATTTTTTAATTTCATTCAGATTAAAAGATCTTTAGCAATTCCTTGTAGGTTTAGGAGATATGGGGGATGTTGATCATTCCCTATTAAGGTTCCGATGGACTTGAGTTTTATTGAGCTTAAATTCGAGCCCAAACTGCTCATTCTTAAGGGCTTACTTGATCCCATCGTTCTCTTTCTTGAGATTTTATTGTGCTATGGCCCAATGTCTCTTAGAGTTTTGTCTACCCAAAGCATTTGCCCTTGAGGGATGTTGGATCTTTACCTAATCAAGCCTTAAATTGCAACCAGGCCTAGCCACTTTATCACTTAAGGGATTCTTTGTCGTGAAGTGTAGGTTATCCAGATCTCAAGGGGTTTGTCAGGATTAATTTTGTATAGTATTTATTGATCAAGACATTTAGCTAAGACTTTTCAATGGATTTTCACCTAATTGTTTGGGAAAAATTTTCTCTAATTGAATTTCCAATCTTAATTTGGAATTTCAACTAATTTTATTTTCCATTCCCTAAGAAAGTGTTTTAACATCTACTTAATAGCTGCTTAAACCTGCCTTGATTGCGTGTCTTTTTGCCTTTTCTCCTATTCACCTTACCAGTAATGACGGTTCTGTTTTTGGATTTTTTAATTGAATTTTGCATCTGTTGTGGTTTTTCCCTCTGATCTAATGACATATTTTTGCCCCAATCTTAGTTATAAATTTAGCCGTTTCGGGTTTAATTTCTTCAAAAAATCTCTTAACCCTTTTCAAGCTTCTTTAAGAGAGTGTTTTTTTATTCCACCTCTTTCAAACTTTACAAAGTTTCTTTGAACTCTTTCTTATCTCTTTGCGCTTCTTCTAAAACTTTTTCCTCTAACGTGTTGAACCTCTGTAATTAGCAAGCCACTTGGACCTCCTTTGGTCCTTTTCCTTTTCCACTATGCCCTAAGTGGGTGGCTGTCAGGGACGACCACATGGGACACAACCCTAAATAGTTATGTGAAGAGAAAAAGGAAATAAGTCCTCCTTGGACACTAGTACTAGGTTTTGATGACTGCCAAGCTGGATGGATTGAGTCGGAAGCCATGTACAAGCATCTTAAGCAAAGTATAATAGAGGATGAGTGGTCTTGCTTTCAGACCTGGTTAGCATCTTATCTTTGGAGCCAATTAACACCTGTTCTTCTTCCATTCCTGGGGGAACTTTCTAAGAAAGTATATAATCACCTAGTTCGTTACCCCTTGATGACTACCCAAGATCCCAAATATACCCAAGGACTCTCATATCCTTGTAGGTTTTATGATCCCCCTATCACCCTTGGAGGCTTTGGAGATGATTGTTTGCAGGATCCCAATCCACAACTTTCATTTGGGTTTCGCTTTTCTGCTTCCCTCCTTACTCTCTCGCCATCTAAAATAGAAGAGCCTAGGGTCTCTCCCCCTAAAGAGGTTTTGGAGGTCCATGTTCCTTTTATAGAAGGAAGCATTACGGCGCATGAGAGAACAGACAACCCAGAGTTTGAGTTCGTGCTTGTGATGAATGGGAGTGGGATTGAGGAGTTGCTAAGGGCCTGGAAGATAGGTCTTGCTGTGTCAGGGCTTTGATGTGAGAAACAGAGAAGAGGACAACAAAGCCACATGAAGAGAGTTGGGTCTTGGAGAAACAAATCCAAGAGGCTTAATGCTTGCTCCACCCTACTAGTGGGAAAGCAATAGAAGATAAGCCTGACCCTTAGTAAACGGTCATTCCCTTTTGTTCTTGTCGTCCTTTGTTATTAATTTTTGCTCTCTGTGTAACATAGATCTCTGTAAATGTAATGTAATTTCAATAGTTAATAAAGAACGCACCTTTTGCTTTAATGTGTGGGTCTTACATTGGTCTTTTGTTATATTACTTTTGGCTTTTCCTCTTTCCTCCAATCTTAAGTTAAGAATGTTAAACGTGAAATTTTGACTACTAAAAAAAATATTTGAGAAGCCAGGACTCAAGATTTTCTGGTTATAATAAAATGAAGACTGTAAAAACTTCTCGTAAATTCGATTCCTGCATCCTCCAGATGTCAATCTCCACAAAAATAAAGTCAATCAATCACATGGGAGTCACATGATATATAGCGAAAATGACAACTAAAATTATTAAAATTGCAA
>JAKOGI010001293.1:232500-265221 GCA_029747015.1 Carnegiea gigantea
ATTAGGAGTCAAAATACAAGGAGAGAAACTGCTAAAAAAGAGGGAAAGCAAAAAGAAGAAGTCAAAAACCAAAACTAAGCTAGAGATGACTTCCAAAAAGGAGTACATACTGTTGATTAAGACCCTTTTTACTTTATGTGATTACATTCCCAAGGGTTTCTTTGGCAATGATTCCTCAGATGATGACAACACCCAATAAGATGAAGCAGCCCAATGTTGCATGGTTTCATGGGCTGATGAGTGGGAAGAAGTAAACGTCAATCCTAAAAATACCACTTAAGAAGTGGATCAAGTAACCCTTCGGTTCGATCGTTAACTCCAACTATTGGAATCAGTGGAAAAAGAGAAGGAGAAAGAGAAGACACCAAAAGGACTACCAACATCGGTGAATGCTAAGGAAAAAAGTAAAGAGAAAGCAATCCCCTCAAGCTCAAATCACAAAGGCACCACTAAGAATAGATAGTAAACTAAGGAACCTAAGAAGGATCTTCCTATCCCAGTCCCTCTTCAAGTTCATTAAGGGTCTCATAAAGAAAGGGTCTGTTATGATGTCATCTTTCATCTTAAGTGAATCCCAGCATACGTAACTGTCTATGATGCTTTACAAATGTCAAAAGAGATAAGAAGCATACTTAGAGCATCTGTAATGCAAGGCTCGTGAGCTAAAAATTTGGCTAACGATCTAAAAAACACCATGCATTAGTGATCCGCTTCGCTCGCCAGACGGTCCACCTCACGGCCGTAATCCGCCCCCACACATTTTCTCTTTTTCTTTTTTTACCAACTAAGCTCTTACAAGTCTAAAGCCCAATAATATGCTAGTGGTGGGGTCCATAAAAAATTATTTTACTTGGTGATCCAAGTTGGTGATCCATAGGATATAGAGAAGAGAAAAAAATTGGCTTGTGAGATGACGTGGAGAGTGTGGGCCCCACTTGTGATCCAAAGTTATGGATCACCATTGCATATGCTCTTATTCAGGCATTAATGGACCCTTATAACTATAAGGATTAAGTTGAACCTATTGAGGTGGATGAGATGTTATCTACCCCCTTAAACCGATGTCCTATATGAATGGATTGCATAAAGTTCTCTAATGAAGACCTCCAATTTGGGTCAGTGAATCACAACAGGCCTTTATATGTCACTGGTATGATTAGAGATAAAAGGATAAATTGGATCCTACTCGATTGTGGTTTTGCTGTTAACCTTCTTCCATTAAGGGTGTTGAGAGTGACAGTGATAACATCAAATCAGTTGTCCTCGATTTTGCTCACAATACAAGGATTTAATCATGTAGGACAAAAAGCCTTAAGCATTATCGCTTTAAAAGTTAAGCTAGATGACCTCCACACAGATGTTCTCTTTCATATAATAGATGCTGATACTTCATACAATGCCTTACCCAGGTAGCCCTGGCTCTATACTAGTAGGTTTATTGTGTCAACTCTTTACCAGTGTTTGAAATACATGGACGAGCATTGCAATGAGAGGACAATCGGAGGGGATGCAAATCCTTTTCATGGGGAAGACGTTAATAACGCCAATGCTAAGTTTTATAATCCAGTAGATTTAGGAACCTCCCAAATTCCTTCAGAACAAAAGGGGAGCAACCAAAAATAAAATCCCAAGGCTCTTACTTTGCCTGAAAGGTCATTTGGGTTGTCAACAATTATACTAGTGAAGTCAGGGAGCATCAATCCCTACGATTAAGGGTGTTGTTCAAATACAAGCCTAAGGATAAAAGAAAGGCTGGCCAAAAGGCCTTGACAGTAGTGTGGGAACTTGTAAACTCTCCTATCACAAGTTATACTTTTCCCCTTTGAAGAATTAACCTGTCGATGCCTAATGAAAAATTGGTCATAAGAACATCACTTGGCATCAGGAGAGGGGTCTTAAGAGGAAACTCATCAAACCCTCCAATAGAAGCATCTTCTTCAAGTAGTTCACCTTCAAGAGGATCATCACTATCTCAAAGAATGAAGAAAAAGAAGAATAAGAGGAGACTTACAGAAGCTAACAAACAAATAAATATCTCTCACGAAGGTGGAGTCCTGAAAGCATCATTTAAAGGGGATAACTCCAAAAATCTTCAAGTATCACATGATAAGGGTGTTCTAAAGGCTTATGCCATGAAGGATGTGGTTTTTACACCCTAAGAACAAGAGATGTCTTCCTAAAATTAGCAAGTCCAACCTCAAATCTCTATGTTTCAAAGACTCAGGAAAGATAACAAACTAAAACAGAAAAATATCCGGGTTAAAAAATAGAAGAAGTGCAAGTTAAAGAAGAAAAGGCAGCAACTTAGGAGCCTTGTTTGGATTTGTGAACAAAACAAAGTTGAGCAAGAAGATTAAGTTAATGTTATGTCTATAGTGGATGAGGAAAATATTCAAAATTTTGAATTTTCTTGTCAAGAATCTTCCAAACATCAAAAGATTATCACGACAGAGTGGTGAAGTTCAACCTTAAGCTGATTCACCTAAAATATTAAATGACAGCTCAACGCCTGAATGAGATCCCTCTAAGGATTTTATCGAGGCTATTCAATCTGCACCATCGAAAATGGAAGGAGGCAGTTAAGCAACAATCGATGAGCTTAAGGAGATAAATCTAGGGATAACTAATTATCCCAAGCTAATTTTTGTTAGTGTCATGCTAAATGATGAAGAGGTGGCACAATATGAGAAACTCTTGCAAGAATGCAAAGATGTATTTCCTTGGGCATATGACAATATGCCGGGTTTGGGTCCAAATGTCGTTATTCATAAGTTGGCTGTCTCTGAAGCTATAAAGCCGATCAAGCATCATCAGCAACACTTTCATTCTGAACCGACAATCCAAATCAACCCTAAGGTGGACAAGGTCATAAAGGCTAACTTCATTCGTGAAGTTCAATACCCAACTTGTTGTCTAACATCTTTGCTGTTTGAAAAAGGAATGGCCAATTCGGCATGTGTGTGGACTTCATGGACTTAAACAACGATGATTTTCCACTAATAGTCATTGAGCTCATTTTAGTCGCCACTATGGGGTTTGGAGCTATCTCTTCCATGGATAGTTTTTCAGGGTACAATTAAATTAAGATAAACCTCAAAGATGAGGATTTAACTGCCTTCCAGGCACCATAAGGCATATATTGCTTTCCGGTAATGCTGTTTGATTTGAAAAATACCGAGGCCACCTATAAGAGAGCCATGACAATAATTTTTCATGACTTCCCCACAACCTACTTGAATGTTATGTTGATGATTTGGTTGTGAAGACAAAAGATAGAGGAAATCATCCACAGGACCTAGGAAAGTCCTCGAAAAGTTGCGCGTAAATTAACTTAAGATGAATTTCTTAAAATACGCATTCGGGGTTACTTCGGGGAAGTTCATCAGTTTTGTTGTTTGAAAAGAAGGAATTGAAATTGACCCTGACAAACTCAAAGCTACAATCCAAATGCTTCCTCTGAGAAACTTAAGAGAATTGTGAGATTTATAGGGAAGATTGGCTTATAGAAGGTGGTTCATCTCAAGTTTGTCAAGAAGGTGTCAACCTTTCACAAGACTCTTGAAAAAAAACACACCTTTATTTAGGAACAAGCTTGTCAAAATGCTTTTGAAAGCATGACACAAGATTAACAAGGCCACCTATACTAATAGCTCTAGTACAAGGAAGACCCCCAATCTTGTACACAATAGTGCTTGAATGGTCTTCAAGAGCCATATTGGCTCAATGAAATAATGAAGGGAAAGAAAATATTGTGTACTATATCAATCGGACAATGGTGGGTGCTAAAATAAATTACTCCGCTATGGAAAAAATTTTCCTTACTTTAATCTTCGCCATTCAAAAGTTAAGGCATTACCTTCTATCCCACCAGATCATTGTAATTTCAAGGGTAGATCCATTAAAATATATATTGTCTAAGTCTCTGTTATTAGGGAGATTGGCTAAATGGGCTATGATTTTGGCCCTTTTGAGATGAAGTTAGTGCCTCAAAAGGCAGTAAAAGGGCAAGTTGTAGCTAACTTTCTAGCGACACATCCTTGTCTAGATAATGAAGAATTGCCATATGATCAACCAAATGATGAATTTATATCGAGACAAAATTATGGTAGTTATATTTTGATGGAGCATCAAGGAGTTGAGGAGCCGAAGTAGGGATTGTATTTATCACACCTTTGGGAGGACGTATTCTTTATTCATTATCTCTCCTTGAGATTTGTTCCGATAATGTGGCTAAATAGGAGGCACTCATCATCGACCTCAAATTATCCCTTGAAATGCGTATTGACCAGCTTGAAGTATTCAATGATTCCCAGTTAATTATCTGATAAATAAATGGCAGAAGTCAGCCATGTGCTGAGGTCTGAAAATGATAAGGCAAAGACCTTAGCGAAGTTGGCTGCTTCACTAATTTTCCCGGATAAAAGAGAAATTCAAACAACCATCGGCGAACATCATTTGTTCGCCTCAGTCTTGGATCATTTTGATGGAACAGAATAAACAAATGGGGTATCAATTTTTACAACCGAAAAGAACCAAATTGGAAGCAACCTCTCATTGAATACCTCCAGTATGACATCTTACATGTTTATTCAAAGAAAAGGGTAAATGTAAAACGGCGAGTACTAAGATTTACATTTAAAAATGACACTTTATATTAAAAAGCTTTCGATGGCATGTTACTTAGATCCTTGTAAAGGCAGGAGGTTGTATACGTTCTAAATGAAGTTCATGCGGGGGTATATGATGCTCATCAAGTAGGTCTAAAAATTGTTCATCAAATCAAAAGGTTGGGCTATTACTGGCCAATCATTCAAGATGCGATAAAGTTTGCCAAGGCACGTCAAACTTCTCAAATACATGGTGATTTTATTCATTAGCCATCACAATTACTCCACCATAAGCATATTATCTTGGACCTTCCATACATAAGGGCTAGACGTCATGGGGGCTTTCAAACCATCATCCCATGCCCATCTATTCATTTTAGCATCCATAGATTATTTCTCAAAGTGGGCGGAGGCTATTCCCTTAAAAGTAGTGGGGGTAAAATAAGTTGCTGACTTTATCAGGACACATATGATTTATAGATATGGAATCCCATACAAGATCATTTCATATAATGCACTTTACTTTAACAATGAAGTGATGACAAAACTTGTAAAGAAGTACCAGTTCAAACACAACTTCTCATGAACCTATAATCCATCATTGAATGGTCAAGTTAAATCATTCAATAAAGTGCGTTACAAGATTCTAAAGAAAATGGTCTTAAGATCAACGAGGGATTGGCATGACTGATTACCAGAAACTTTATGATCTTATCAAATTACAGTTCAAACTACAACTGGTTGTATACCCTATAATGTGGTTTTCGGTTCATAAGTCATGCTAGCCCTTGAGGTGCTATTGCCTTCATTGAGAGTGTCCTTGTAATTCACTGATCCAATTGAAAATACTCAAGAAAGACTGGCTAAACATGAAGCATTAGATGAGTGTTCACTAATCGCTCAACAAAGGCTTGAAATCTACCAAGCTCAAATGGCTGGTGTATTTAACAGACGAGTCAAGTTTCTCTCATTTGGTGTTGGTAATTCTATCTTAACAATAGAGAAACCTATTGTCATCAATCGAAAGACACACGAAAAATTTGAGTCCCAATGCGAGGATCCTTATGTAGTTACCAAGGTCCAAGGGTGCATATGAGCTCTGAAATCATGATGGACAAATTGTATATGTTTGTGTCAATGGCAAATTTGTAAGGAAATTTTTACTTGAAGCTTCTGGATAATTGAATTGTATTGAACTATGAAAGGCTTGATCCCTTAAAAAAAAAGGTTTGTAGGCAATCCAATGGCAAACTGGACCCAGCAATAAAAATATATAAACTCCCTACCCCATTGAAAACCAAAAAAAGGATTTCCCTTAAAAAAATCCTCAAAAAAATGGGAGGTGGAATGATCCATGTCGTTAGGGAGGGACAAAAAAAAAAAAAGGTGTGTTAGAAATGTATTCATGGAAAGATGATTACAGTGAAACTTTTTTTTAAAAAAATTATTGTGCTACTAGATGTGTGTTGGGTATAAATGCAATTCTTAAGATTCCCATTTCAAATTTGAAACTTAGCATATCTACCTTGAGTAACAATGAGTTATTTTAGTTACTTGTGCTTGAAAATCCAATTTCACCTCTATATCTACAAAAGAATGATCATGGTATGCTGCATTCTTCCCTAACAGTACCTGAAGTTGTGTAGGACACAAGTTTTACCTAAGCTAGGGTCCTCTAACAAACTGATCCCAAGCACCCTTTGAAAGCTAGCATATGATATGGGAAGTGACGAGGACCCTTACTAGAAGGTGACTTGTTAAACTCTTTAATACTACAGCTACTTTTAGAATTAACCATGACCCAACCCCTACTTGGTTGATAATACAATGTTTGTGTATGAAAGGAATAAAAAAAAGGAGGGGCCAAGGCAAAATTTGTTCAATACAAAGTCGAACCTTGCACGCATTCAACAAAGTTCACACGTACAATGTTCAAGAGGCAACTATTGACCACGAAATTTTGACCGTGAGAAAAAATCTTTAAGAAATTTGGACTCAAGATTTTGGGGTTATAATAAAATAAAGATTGTAAAAGCATCTGGTAAATTTGATTCCTAGATTCTTCGAACGTCAATCTCCATAAAAATAAAGTTAATCAATCATATGCGGCTCATGTGATATATAGTGGAAATGCCAAATAAAATTATTAAAATTGCAAAATTAACGGCTTAAACTAGCCATTCACGTGTGGATAATAGGGTGATAAAGCCCACTTCATTATTGCAAATTAAAAGTGATTGTCAACAAAGACAAAGTCAAAGAATCAGTGCAAAGGATGGGGAGGTTACTTTTTCGTGTTACTGTCCCCCTCCCCCCTTTTCCCGCTCTCGGCAACATGAGTGTTACTGTGTTAATAGGAAGAAGATGAGCAACTTCCAGCTTCATTATAAAACAAGAAGAGGCAGAACAAATGAGGGGGACTCGGTGAAAGACTAAGGCAGAGAGAAAAAAAACCAAAAACAGAGTGAGGAAGGTACAAGTGCATAGATCAAAATCCCAGTTTGTGAAGAAGATACTCAACACTCACCTTCTTCTTCAACACATTGAAAATTCGAAGGTAATCAAATATGAAATTTTCGCCTTTATAATGCTTCTCACCTCTGAATTCATCTTACACCCAAGTGGAAGACGAATCAGCTCATTAAGCAACTTAAAAGTGGAGAAACATGTCACAACATCGATAACGTGAATCCTGCCTAACTTCGAAGTCCCAATACCAGACCCCTTTTCTGCCTGATCCACGAACCAAACTCGATTTCCCCTGAAACCATGAACTCACAGATCCTGTTGGATCTCAAAATAAATGGATTCAGCTGGATTTGAAGCCCTGACAAACTCATAACCGAAGCCCGGATCCTGCCAGATCAATAAGCTCAGATCCTAACGCATTCTGGGGCTTACCAGACTCCTAAAAGGAGATAAGAATGAAGAACAAAGCTTTAAGGAGCAAGCTGATGCAACCCAAAAAAAAAAAAAAAGAGTCGAACCACAAATTAAATCCATTGGCATAAGTTCCTCTTTTGGGAAGCTATTGTTCTGTTTTGAGTGAAGGCAGTGACCATAGTCCTTATTTGACAAAAAACAAAGTAAAAGCTTTGCTTCCATTAATTCAAAACTAATGGAAATTTTAGTAGGAAGAAGTATTAGCTCTTGAAATTAGACTTGTGGATTTTAGATTTCCTATTAGTGGCAACTAATTGGTTGAAACAAAGAAGCTGGGAGTCTAGCAAAGGCCGTGGCAGTAGAATCAAATGATGTCAAAAGCCATATAGTCATCATAAAGACCATAGAAGGTGTTAAAGTTACAAGCCCCATAAATTAATTGGATTCAAGAGTTCATTGGGAGGGAGATATAGGAATCAACCAAGCAAATACTAGGCATGACAAAACCTATGAGCACCAATTAAAAAAAAAAAAAAAATTAAAGTTTGTGGTTTGGGTCTTTTACTCATACTTGTCCTCTTCTCTAATTAAATGAAATGTAAAGAGGAAAGCATACAACCTCACAAGGTTGTTTCTTCGTCAAAATGAAGGAAAACAATTTGAAGGAAAAGGACCAAAAAAAAAGAAAACAAAGAAGAGTACATGGCTCCAGTTTTCTTTGGTCAGAGTAGTTGTTAGCAATGAAATATAGTAATGAGCACAAAGTTATCCTATTATTATTTAGGTGACTCTATAACAAAATAAAAAGGCTTGTGTCCACCAGTTATAATTAGATGTACATAGATTTTCATGCATCTACTAAGCAAAACTTGCAAAGGGAAAAATAAAAATATGATTAAGTCGAGTATCGATTAGAACTACGGTGACTTGATCCCACTAATGGTACATAGGAAATTTGATATAAAATGTTTAGGTTCAGTCTAAATCAACATTCTCAAATGGGCCCAAAACAACACCCTTCATCTTCACAAAAGTGAATGTTTCAAGTCGATTGCACGTTACCCACTTAAACGACAAAAAGCCAAGTCTCACAAGACAGAAACCGAGCCCTCAAATTTTCAACTCCATGAAATGGACCAAAAACCCTTATTTGTCTTCCTCCTCTTTCATAAAAGACCAAAATTACAATTCTATGACGCTTAGTTACATGTTACGTATCCAAAACAAATGAAAAATCAAGCTGCTCAAAAAAAGAATATAACATCTTTCTCAAATCGTAAGTCCACTAAAATGGACCAAATTTCAGCCAAATATACAACCAAACTCATGAAATCCACCCCCCCAAAATGATTTAGGCCTAAAAACCAAATTTCAGGTTAAGAACTACATCGATTTGAGTAGTCGGCAACTCACGACAAAAAAAGTGAGTGTAATTGAAATTTCAAATCAATTAGAATTATCTGTTCCTTAACTTGCACATGAAGAATACGTACGTATAGTATCCTTTTTAAAAGTTGCATATATGACCACTATCTAATGCAATCAAATTCTTGATATGGGTGACTCGATATCAAAAACATGATAAATGTCTAGCCGATTCATATAAAGTGCTATTAATGCAAAATAAACAAAGAAAGAAAAGTAAAACAGAATGATTCAGAATCAAAAGGTGGTCTCTCGAGACGGAGACGTAATTAAGGAGGTCTATCCTGTTAAATAAGGTCGTGCTCAAAATAAACCGATATACATTTTTTATACGTTGAAAAGTTGTGTTGTGTATCTTATTTATTTTTATTAAATTTTTTCTCAACAAAGACTATGGCAGCCTCTTAGAGTTTTGTCTCCATAAATAAAGGATGTAAAGATTTTATGATTCAAAAGCCAATGCATCTCACAATTCTACAGAAATTTTTTTTGGATTTCCTCGTTTTGCTATCAATTTAACTTTATCGGCATACATATCTATGCAGTCTGACAGGGCCTCTGCCCCTTATTTCAATGGGGCCCTTGTTCATCTTTTCCCCAATTTACGCTAAGGTTGAGATGTTTCTCTCAACCAAGGAGTCTGGGTATACTATGCCTCTCCCCTGCGTCTGTGAGTCTAAGGCTTCATCCCCCTCTATCTAGGTGGATGCTGCCCCTTTAGTTTCGTCCTATTCTTACTGTTTTTGTAGAGAGGAACACTAAAGGGCCTTGCATGTCCTCCCCAAAAGGAAACCAGAGCATCATAGGGGTCTGCATTTAATCTTTGTACTTCTCTAATTCCGTCACTTGTTTCTCATCTAAGTCCGTTATACAACGGCCTGGAATCTTCAAAAGGGGTTCTAAAGTTACTATTAGAGCTATGGTTCCTAAACCAAGTGAAGATTATGTTAGTGCCCTGGATGCTAGGAAGTGTAAGATTGCCCTTTCTACAAATAGGAAAGCAATAAGAGTATCAGGATTTCCTAAATGATTTAGATTTAGAGTAGCGGTAATTTTGGGTTGTGGCCTTTCAAATGCTTGCAATATAATGCCTCGGTAATTAAGGATACTATTGTACCTTGTGCCCCTTCTGAATGGGTGATGGAGTTTTAATGTCCAAGACTTCTACGTAAACTTCAGGTGAAGATTTCACGTTTAATGTGGTATCTAGTTATCTTGTGCCGAATTTGAGCTTTTACCCTTTATTGCTCCCTAGCTTTACTTCTTTGATCCGTTTAAGAATGAGTTAGAATTATAAAGTTAGTTAAGTGGACAATTAGGGTTTTTGCTCATTTATGCCTTTTTGTCTTATGTTTCTCTCTTTATCATGAGCTTCTCAGTCACTAGGCTCTTGAGCTTCAAACCAAACATCTAGGATTTACTGTTATCTTGCTTATTCCACAAAATCTTGTAACCAATCTCTAAAATCTTTATGTTCATATGAAAAACAGCTGCTAAATTCTTCCCTGCATAATGTGTTGGTGTTTAAGAGGCATCTCGTAGTGCGGAAAGGCCTTTCAGTGACTTTTGGCATGGATTTAAGGAGCTATGGTCTGCAATTTGGCCACAACTCAAACAAATAGCTAAACAAAGTTGTAAGAGTTAAAACCTATTACCAAATGACTCCTATGCGCATGCATTGGGATCAAACCACATGTGTGGAGAGATAATCCAAGATTTTTTGGATCATAAAGCTGATTTTTTTAGGCTTGTTCACATAATTTCTTGTCCTCATCATTGACCCAACATTGTTGGATCTTTCCAATGATCATCATAGAGCCATAGAGGCTGCTTGTTAAACTTCCATACTTTGCCAAGGAAATCACTCAAACATACATCGCCTATGTTTTCAAAATTCTTCATGATTTGGGCGTTATGCTTAGAGTCCTAAGTGAACCATTCTGCAATTCAGAAAATAGCAAACACATCAAAGTATATAAAATAGAGGAGGTATACACAAAGTCATAACTAATAGTCACTTTTGTTACCTTGAACTCTCTAAACCATAAAGCTCGAACAAATTGAGGTACTTCACACCAACTAGGCTAAGATCCAACATATTTACCTTAGAAAATAGTAGAAATCCTCGCAACAACACCATTATTTTGGAAAAACCTATTTTGAAAAAAAAAATCAAATTAATGTCACATGACACAAAATAATTCAAGTTAGAAATAACTAACTCTGTCTAACTTACCCGTTACCATCTGGCATAATATATGTCTTAGTTTGAGTATTTTCACGACTAGAATATGCTTCACTATCTCCATTTCTAATGTCTTGTTGGGACTGGTTAGAGATAGGGTCACCAATGGTATGGATAATATTGAGAGTAGGGTTCATATACTACCAAAAAAAAAAAAAAAAAAAAAGCCTGAATAGCAACACTCGTTATGGTTAAATAGCTACGGGTAGACATGTCACTAGGCTAAGTCTGCGACGGCTGTAAGAGCCGTCACTTGTGAGCCTGTCACAAGATAATTTTATGACGAGTGGACATGTCACAAGGTCTTGTGATGGCCGTACTCGCCACTTCCTACTGTGGCAACTATAAACGTCACAGCATATGTTTCCTTTGATAAATTAATTTCCTTCCACAGAGTCTGCAAGAGATCTCCTAAGTCGATGAAAAGTTGAAAACTGATGCTTCGACTATTCAATAATTCAGTAATCAAAAAATTAAAATTACAACTTATTCATATTATCATAAAACTATGTTTATACTCCATCAAGAACAAGAGATTTTATATACTTATGGGCCTATTTTTTTGTGGGTAAATAGGATGGGTAAAAGGGTGAAGTAGGTTGAAATAGGTTAAGGTGAATTGAGGTAGGTTAAAGTTGATATTTTTTTTGAGATGGGTTGAAATAGGTTGAAGTAGGTTGAAGTAGGTTGATGCTGGTTGAAGTGGGTTGAAGTTAGTATATTTTTTATGTGGTGGGTTGAAATGGGTTAAAATAATGAGAATGTAACTAATATGTGATATCGAAATTTTGTGAAATTTTTGTTTATTCTTTTTTATTTTTTATTTTTCATTTTTCATTTTTCATTTTTTATTTTTTATTTTTTTATTTTTCATTTTTTCATTTTTCTATTTTTTTAATTTTTATTTTTTAATTTTTTAATTTTTAATTTTTATTTTTCATTTTCATTTTTAAATTTTTTAATTTTTTAATTTTTATTTTTTATTTTCATTTTCATTTTTTATTTTTTATTTGTAGTTTTTATTTTTATTTTTAATTTTTATTTCTTAATTTTTATTTCTTATTTCTTATTTTTTATTTTTTATTTTTTAATTTCTTGGTTCTTATTTTTTATTTTTTATTTATTATTTTGTAATTTATTATTTTTTTAATTTTTAATTTTTTATTCAAAAAATAAAAATAAAAATTTAAAAATAAAAATAAAAAGTAAAAATAAAACAAACAACGCAAAAAATAAAAAAAACATAAAAAATAAAAAATAAAAAATAAAAATAAAAAATAAAAAGTAAAAAGTAAAAAATAAAAAATAAAAAATGAAAAATGAAAAATAAAAAATAAAAAATAATGAACAAAAATTTCACAAAATTTCGATAACTTCATAAATCATCACACATTAGTTTCACACTCGTTATTTTAACCCATTTCAATCCACCACATACAAAATATACCAACTTCAACGCAATTCAACCTACATCAATCCACTTTAATCTAGTTCAATCTATTTCAACCCACCTTAAAAAAAATACCAACTTTAACCTACCTCAATCTACTTCAACCGACTTCACCTTTTTTTCCACCCAATATACTCATAAAAACAACAGACTCTAAACCCCATATGATACTTTACAAATTATTAAAATTATAAAAGAAGTGAGTTAAAATTGGTTAAAATTAATATTTTTTTTCAAATGGGTTGAAATAAATTAAAGTTGATAAATGTGAATTAACCCGCCAAAAGAACAGGTCCTCTGTCTGGGGAAAATTTTGTACACTTCATATAAAATTGTAAATTAAAATAAAAAAGACATACAATAACAATAGACCATAACTTGGCAAAAAAAAATTACACTCTCCCTTGCAGTCTAGGCCCTTCCCTCCCAACACCAAAAAAAGCCCAATTACAATTGTTCAAAAATTATCTTCAACCCTTTCTGCTCTCTGCTTCACGCCGCTATTCGCAAATGCCGTGCTTGAAATCTTCGGCACTTCATCAGCTAGCACAAGTGTTCTGCAAGAACAAAAGAAGCCCCAAAAAAAAAAAAAAATCAAACACTACAACATGCTTCCAGTAAAAACGAACTGAGGTCAAAATTGTGAAATAACTCGAGAACCAAACCCTAGAATTATAACCAATCTTCAACCAAAATTGCACAATTGTGGGGAAAAAATCAACATGTATCTGAAAAATCAACTAATTATTAAATGAAATTGTGCAACCCAAATTACTGAAAAATGGCTACCAAAATAGTCCCCGAAAAGAAGAAAAGTCATATCTATAAAACATTACTTGAATCTTCATATTAAAACTCAAAAATCGCAAATTACAACAAAGATTTCCTTAAAATTTTAAAGAAGGAGCAAAGCACACCTTGTACCTAGAACTTTGATCTGTGAGTTGTAGATCTTGTCAAGAAGGGCATGGGTCGGAAAACTGGGGAGCTGAAAGAGCGAAAAAGATGGATACTTTGAGGAGTTTTCTTCAAGTACTAGAGATATAATAAAAGAGATAGATAATTAGGACCTTAGGGTTTCTCCTTGACGGTGCTGTGAGCACGATTTTCATGGAGAAATCAGAGGAGAGGAAGAGAGATAGGGAGACAAAAAGATAAGAGGAGTGAGTTCCTGTAAGGACGGAAGAGAAGCAGCACAGGGGGGTGTGGGTTTCCAGAGAGTTTCCGGGGAAGATGAATAAGCGAAGGGATTTGCTCCTATTTGGAGGAATAAATGGGGAATGCTTGGAGATAAGTTTAAACATTTCATTTTTTTAAAAAAAAATTTTATTCTCTCTAGCGCAACAATCTTAGGCTTTTGGCTTTTTCTTTCACTCTAAAAGTGAATTATTTAGTGGTACACAGCTGGAGACCAATAAATGTTGAATTGTGGGCCCCAAGTTACATATTGTGATAGAGCTTGTGACAGCTTCAACTGCACCTGGTTGTAAAGTGAGGCCTTTTTTGTACGATGGTTAGGCCAATCGTCTAAACAAATGTGTCACTGGCAGACCTTTTTTTTGTAGTGACTGTGTTGGCAATGGGGTGTGTGATTTGAAATGTTATATCCAAACTATTGATACATTAAAGTTTAGCTTGGGATCCATGAATTAAACTATAGGAAAGATTTTATAGAAACTGTCTTGAATTGATTAGGGATTGGTATTGTTCCTGAAACACCCAAAGATTAAGCACTCATGGTTGCTTTTATATGAAATGTAGGTGTACTGTGAGGTATCTGGGGAGGTGGATCAATATCCATAGCACTGGGATTTGAGCTAGAGCCCCTATTTCCATGTCTTCTTCCTTGACTTCAAGTGAAGGACTTCTCTCAACGACTATTAGAATCCATTCTTGAAATACTTGACAACAAATACAAGTACAAATGATGATAGTACATATCAATCATTTATTCATATGACATAATAGGCAGAGAATAGTAGGTTTAACAATTAACACATTATAACAGTAAATTAAAAACCAAATGTTATAAACTTAAGTAATAAAACACATAACAATTTCTAAGCATATAATTGTCTACATCATCTTCATCATCATCCTCATCTCCATCTTTATCATCATTCTCGTCATTATCATTGTCATCATGGTCATATGAATTCATGTCATCATTTACTTTATACGTTCCATCCCCATCATCCCACTTAGCCTCTTCATCACCCTCATCGTCTTCCTTCTCATCTATGTACCTCTTCCATTGTTGCACTTTCACGCACCAATGATGTAGAGATGACACTATTCACAAGTTTCAAGAGTGTCATGCCCCATTATTGGTAAGTAATAGGTAAAGTGTATTGCTTATCTACTCTAGCCTTGGTTTTGGTTGGCATTGCAAGAAGCCAATTCATGAAATGAACTAACTTCGTTTAGAAATTCTTGTGTATATCCATTATTATCAAACAATAATCTACAATACATGCACCAATGATGTAAAGGATTATGCTCAAACAATAATGTTTATGTAAGTTACTGGATCACTCTTAATTTCAATTTATATATACACACACAAACACACACACGCGCGCGCGCGCACACACACACATATTATATAATTCTCAAACATTACTCAACTATTACATATATTTTAATTGTCAAACATTAACCGGCCTCTAAAAATATAAATCAATGAAATTAAATATAAATTTTTACTTTGGAGTTCATAAGATCCCCTAATAAATGTCAACATATAAACTAAATCAATATATAAACGAACTTGCATTAAGCTTTTTTAATAAACATGCTTCACTAATTGCATGTTCTTCTATGACCTTGATGTTCACACTTTCTATTCACACTTCCGATTACCAAAAAATCTATTTGTAACTACTCAAACTAATTCTAGTCTTAACATTCAAACACAAAGTTCACAATGCATTTCCATACAGCATAGCATGTCTTTCAACAAGTTATGCGAACAAACTCAATGTATATATAATCTAAGTTCAACAATCCTAATTGTTAAAGCATACTAATTTACAAAATTATTTACTTCTACTCACACGCATTTTACCATTCAAATTTAAATTACAATATTCTAAAACATTTCTACTCGCAAACACCTACAAAAATATTTCTATTTACACAAATTTCACCAACCGAAAAAATATTCAAACTTTACCTCCCAAATTTCACCATTCCCTCATATAACAAAAATTATCAAAACTAAGCCTAAAATTCAACGACGGAGCTAAGAAAGCAATCTAGAGCAATCATTCAACGCAAATTTCACCAATTTAACATAGTTGTGAACTAAACTTATAATTGAACACTTTAATTTCATAAATGATGACCATTAAAACCTAAAACAAAGTGGGGAAGAAAATTACATACTTGAGAGTAATGGAAGGAGGAAACACCGGTGGCAGCGATGGGAGGATGGCGATGGTGACGACGTCGGTGGCTGGTGCACCGGTTATGCTATTACTCTCTAATCTCACCCGCTCTCACTCTTGCTCTGGGTGTTTGTCGAGTGAAAAAACTAGAACTGGTTCTTTAAAAGAGCGTGGCAACGGATAATTTCATTGCCATTAAAACAATACTTTATTACTTAGCGAAGGATTAATTTGTCACTAAAAATTTAACCATTATTTTTTTAAATCTCAACAATGGATTAATCCATCGACTAGTAAAGTATATCCATCACTGACAAATAAAAATGTGCGATGGAAATGTTAGTTTGTCCCTGATTGCGCCACCAGCCACCATGATACTTCTTTTCGTGCCTTCCATCGCTAATAGGGATGGAGTTTTATTTCATCCCTATATCACCTTTTTTTTTAGTAGGCTGACATCATAATATTATGTGAGATCAATCTACCTTCAACAAAAGCTGATTGGCTTTCATTGACCACGGCAGGCAAGATAGGGTTCAATCTAGCACAGAGCATCTTAGCGATGCATTTAAGAAGAGTGTTGCAACAAGCTATGGCTTGAAAGTCTGTGGTAGTGACTGGGTCAAGTACTTTAGGGACTAGGGTAAGAATAGTCTTATTCCCACATCTAGGTAAATCACCTCAATCAAGAAACCCCAAGATACCATCAGGCCACATATAGCTAATCTTAATAAGAAGAGTGTTGCTAATGTTCTGAGCTGCTCACAAATCTTAAGTTACCTAATTCTGTTCTTGTAGGTTTTCATGTTTTAGAATTTAATTTTTTACTTACCCCCCAACTTCCTTCTCAATGTAAGCTTATACCGAATTCTTAGAGCTCTTCTAAAGGAGAATACTAAGAAAGAGAAGTTTAGGAAGAAGAAAAAGATTGGTCCCTTCAATGAAAGCCCCAGACCCCACTTGCTGCTCAAAGCACGTACAACTCTTACATCTATTTTTCACGTTAATTTATGTTATTTAAAGTAATTTAGATCTTGTGTTTGTTAACTTTGTTACCAATCTATTTTTCAACTTTAAAATATTTTCTTAAAACCTGTTATGTGGGTTTATTGGAAATGGTTTTAGTACATGCAGTCATGTATGTAGAGCTAAGTTGCCTATATTTGGACATCCTCAACCCCTACAAAAGCGGGACCCATACTGGAAGATGTTGTGGTTGTAGTATAGTGAAAGCCCTCTCATGCTTAAAGATCGACTAGTGGAGCTGATGAAGCATAAAGACATGAAATTCACACGTCGGTCAATAATGAGGCGATAGGAGAATCTTCACATTACTTATGAGTAAGGAGAACTTAGTGTCAATGGCACCCAATTCAGCAAGGGTGAGAGAGTTCTAGAATTCCTTCGTTGTGTTCAAAATGCTAGTATAGCTGAGAGTCAACCTTTTGAAGACTTTGTCTGCTACTACCATCAACCCCTTTATTCTAGCTACTTCGAATGAAACTAAGAGTGTTAAGGTTGTTTCTTCTGGGATTAGTGATGCTGCTGAAAGAATTACATAGGATACCCTTTTGAACATTTTTTATGGTATTCCCAGGGGTTCCTTTATTCTTTTTCCTTTGAAGACTCTCTTAGTTACTCCGAGCAGCCTACTACCAAAGAGCATAGGAGCAAGAGGTTGAATAAGAGTTCATCCTCCAAGGTCATGATTCTAACAGCCTATTCCATTCTACGGAAGAAGAGAGATGTTTGTCCTATTAAAGAGAAAGTTTCTTCACCCAACAATATTCCAGGGGAATCCCTCAGGCAGGAGACTATTGAAGTTGAAACATTAGTAGAGAGGCAAAGGATGATCACCAGTTTCTTTTAGAAGAGAGGTTTCAGAATGCTACTTTTGAAGAGCTTATTAGATCATCCATCTCCTTCTTGTTCTAAACTCCAGTTTGTTGTTAGAAAGTTGAAGGCTTATCTAGTTATACCTCTTTCTCAGTTAGAATCCATCAAGGCTGAAATGTCCCTCTAAAGACCAACTTTAGAAATCTTAGGTGGCTTGAAGAAAGTGCAGTTTGAGAATGAGGACTTGAAGGAGAAGCTAGTAAGAGAGCACTAGACCACTTGTTTTTATAGGGAGGACATGATGAAGACTCTGGCTAGCCAATGTTCCAACTTCCTAAGAAAGGTAGAGGCTGAAGCTAGTGCCAAGAAGTCCAATAGGAGGACGGCTGACTAAACAACCTTTTAAACTTATAGCATGATCTTCTATTTATGATTGTACTCAATAAAGTTTGGTGAATTTGATATTATGTTCCTTAGCTGAACTTTTGATTTCTCTCAAATCTTAATCAACCCTTATGAGATTTTTGCCATCACTTCCCTGGATGAATCTCTTGCCCTTGTCTTAGAAATCTTGTTTTTAGTAAGTCTCAATTCAATTTCACCTGAACCTAGTAACCCATCTCAAAAATGCATTCTACTTCTCCACCTAATTACATTATTCACACTTGTATTAAATGATACAATATAAGGGAATGCAAATAGAATTTTATTATTTATGTTGTAATTTAAAGCACTAGTTCCCCAGGAGATGCAAAATTCTTAACTTGGTTATAGAGCTCAACTAGTGCTTACACCAAAACATCAGTGGAGATCTGCACATGAGAGCTTTTAAGATTATCCATATGTCTTTCAGCCTCACAGGATGATAAAATTATTGATTCATAGAAAGGTTTTTTAATTTACACACTCCCATTTTCCTATCCATCTACCTTCAGACTGGTTATAACAACTTCTGCAAGTATTAGATTTCTTATCCTGTATGAACTCAGACTGATTCTGGACCAGGGATAGATCTTTACCTTCTTTGTTACCCACTTCTAGGATCTGAAACATATTGACTTGTGGCTGCTTCAAAGGTTGTTTCTTACCAACCTGCAAACTTAGGACTAGGGCTTTCATGGTAGATATTTGGCTTTTATTTGTACTCGCCTAGCCTTCTACCATCTTTCGTACAGAATTATCGTCTATAATGTAATGTATGTCCAGGTCGTAGGTAGAGAGTGTTGTTCTCAAGAGTTTTGGAGTGATCTTTCCATACTTATTTTGTAGTTAGAAGACATATCAATGAATATGTAGTTTACTAGTGTCTACTGGGTGTTCTCCTTTCAAGCCTCCATCTTGTTAGGTGACTTAATTGTCCCTTTAGGATACTGTTACATTAAATTACCACAAGCGCTGTGTAGCTGTAGGTAGCAACCAGTGAGTACGGGCTGTATTCCACAGGGAGCTTGCTTTTGATTACCGGACTAATTCAAATACTCAATCTAGACCAGACTAAGTTGTATGTTTGGATTTAAACTAAAGAAACAGTAATAACAAAAAGGTTGAATGAGAAAACAAGATACTAAAGCACCTAGGTTGAGATATCAGCACAATTATATTAGCTGAACCAATTATTAACCCCATCAAGCAATCCCAAGTATGCAACATGAGTAGATAGATTGCCAGTTAAACCCATCTCATCCCTCTTTCAAGGGTCAAAGACTAATCTTAGAATTATAGTCACCTATTTTCATGGGACTAAAGTCACAGGATTACAAGATCTACAATCTCGAATCCCAATTAGAACGTTATTATTTTCATATTAAAATCCTAATTGTCTACTAAGCCACGCTACGTAAAGGTTCTGTTTTTCAACGCTCCCCTAAACCCGAATAATAATGGATAAACGCTCTTTCGAGCATTTCATCGAACACATGGTGTGCGTAGTAGAAATCATGAATACAAGTATGAGAAAAATAATGGATTGGAGCTAGATTCTGATTCAACTAAACATAATCGGCTTCAATCCCAACCTCAGCTGGGAGATTAGCCGCAAATCATACTAACGTTTAATAATTCAACCATAAGAGAAATAGGCATGATTCCACTAAACTCAAGAACAACAACAATGAAAGAGAGAATGGAAGAACAAACTTAAATTAATCATCGTCTCAAGGTAGATCGATCTTCAAAGCACTGAATTCAATACCAGAGATGAAAAGCGAAAAACTTTGAATGAAAACCTAAAAATCGCCTGAAGGAAGTCTGAGAAAAGAAAACTAAATATCCCCTAAAGCAGCCCCAAGGAAAATTTAAGTCACGCCACAAGACATGGGAGGCACAGTCGTGCCACATGGCACGGCCAGACCATACCACATTGTTGGCCGACTGGTCATGCTAGTTTTGTGTGGCACGGGCGTGCCACTCGGCATGGTATACCCATGCCCGATCCATGGCACTTTCGTGCGACGTTGAGTGACCTTTTTCGTGACTTAAAACTCACCTCCTTGGAATTCCTTTCTGGTGAATATCATACATCTTTCTGTTCCTTCAATAAAATCCCTGAAAACACAGAAAGATGTTATATGAGCGAAATATATGCTAAAGGAGACCAAGTTGATCCTTTCTTAACACAATCAAACATGAAAATACTAGAGAAAGGAAGTCAAGTAGGGGCTAAAATGGGGTTGAAATAGAGGTTTATCACTCCTCCATACTTATCTCTTGCTTGTCTCCAAGCAAGACTAGTTCATGAAACACCGACGAGGGAGATAAACGTCTAGCTACGCTCCTCCTCAGGTAAGAGATGAATGATCAACAAAGCAAGATAAACTATGCATTAAAGGTGGTCAAATCAAAGTGTGAAACAACTTCAATAAAATACACACACTCCCTTCCATGAAGCCGCCTACCCAAATATAACACATCAAATGCCCTGGTATCGAAGTACATAACAAGACAAGACCTTCCTCGATGAGCGTCGAGTAAGCAGGACTGGTAGAACCTCACTTTAGGACAAAGTAGAACATTCTCCTCAATGTGTTTGGAATATGTAATAAGGGTGTACTCAATACTCTATCCAATCAAGCAAGCTGCCATAAGCTTGGTAGAGTTCTCTATTCTCCACCGCTTAATGCAAAATGTAACATGCCAATTATGAGGGCTTGTAAAAAGGATGTAATGGGGCCAAAGGTAAAGGGTGAGAAGTGGAATAAATTTGAGAAGAGTGGAGCTAATAGTCAAAAGACTAGGGAGCAAAAAACAAAAGTGGAGCTAACAGTCAAAAGACTAGGGAGCAAAAAATACTTTCACAACTAATGTCGAAACAACAACTTCACACCACAATTGAAAATTGAGCAACAAACTCACAAAAACCTCAAAGGAGGGATTGAACAATCTTATCACCTTGCCCTCATGCCAACCACTTTATTCACAACTTTTCTACTTCTTTCTTTCCTTTCTTATTTTTTGCTTTGCTTCCTTTTTTTTCCCTATTTATTTCCTTTGAAATGAAAAAAGGATATGTGAATGGCATAGGGGATATAAACTCAAATCATGAATCCCCTCAAACAAGCCACCAATAGAGTACCCAAGATGAACTAACCTTGGAAGCAAACCCAACTCAACATAGAAGTGTCGCTCCACTAGACCTTGACAAGGATATAGAAAATATCGATAGGCCAAGTGGGTAGTGCATAGGGTGCGACAATAAAGACAAGGGAAAAGGCACATAAGGCCAGCAAAGAGGATAGTACATATTAATGAGTGGCTTTTTGGTTCATGTGGCTAAATGGAACAAAAAATTCCCCCAATCATATTAACACATGCACATGTTGAATGCGATTTCAAAGAGAATAAGACCAAGTTCTAGAGATGCAATCCTGGATGAGTCACATATGAAAGGAAGTACGAGACTATATGCAATGAATAGTCATTAGGCTCAAAGTCTCATAGGTAAGTCTACCACAGTTAAACAACTTATCCTAAGGTATGTCCCACTAATCAAGGTCAATCAAACAAAATCACATGAATCACAAAGGTAATATGATATACAACATAGAGTAGGGTAGTTACAGATGACAATGTTAAAATACCATTTCATAAATATTCACACCATAACAGGCCACACTGCAATACACAGATTAACCCGATCAATCAATCATCATCCCTTGTGTTCTCTTTGTAAGAAGGGTTTTTGCACACTTTTATTCAAAAGTAATAAATCTAACTAAGAAAGCGGTAAAGGATATAAGAGAAAATGAAGAGAACGGTAAGAAGTAGTACCTGGAAAGCTTATGAATGTCCCCACTCGATCATTTTGCCTTTTTAATATGCAAAATCTAGCCTATATGCTCTAAACTACATGCACTTTTAAAGGAAAGATGTAGAGACAACCTAGTAAAACTACATGACATCCTATCAATATGATATAAATGTAAGTTATGTCATTCAAACGGTGCTCTAAAATCTACAATTCTACCCAAAGAGCTACAAGCTCACCCCCCAAAGCTTGAGATTTTCATTATCCTCAATGAAAAGGACAAATAAAAAGATCAAGGGGAAGGGGAAACTAATAGTGCCAGAAGGAAGAGGGTGGGTTGGGGGGAGAAAGACACTGTTTTTCTTTCTTTTGTTTCCTTTTTTTTCAAAAGCAATGAAATACTGGGTTGCCTCCCAAGAAGTACTTGTTTGAGGTCCTTAGCCTGATCCTTACCTGGCAGAAGAGGCTGACGAGGTGAAGAAATGTGGAGCGGGTGAGGTGGGGGCAGTTGATGCAGTCAACTCATCTCTCGGGCGAAGAATGGCACCTCCAGCATAGCTTAGAATGGCTGGTGAAGAATCAGAAAAATCCCCATACCTCATACGGGGCCTCCCATCTCCATTGAATACCTTAACTGTAAAGATAGTGTCGGGAGGAGCAGTGTGCACTAGGATCTCAGGAGGTGAGGAAACAGGTGACACAGCGGATGGTGGGGGTTGAGGGAAACAAAATCCACCATTTTCCAACAGAATTGAAAAGATAAGGTGCTAGCTTGCACATCGATTACCGCCCCAGTGGTAGTTAGAAACCGTCGCCCCAAAATGATTGGCACCTGAGAGCTCTCGGCAATGTCCATGACAATGACATCGTATGGAATGACGAACTGATCCACTTGGACAAGAATGTCCTCTCACATACCCGCAGGTCACCTAATGGAGCGGTCTGGGAGTTGAATGATTAAACTGGTAGGTTGTAGGTCTTGCAGCTAAAGCCTCTTGTAAAGGGAGAGAGACATCAAGCTCATGCTGGCTCCCAAGTCACAAAGAGCTCCTTCAATCTGTAGATCCCCTATAGCACAGGGGATGGAAAAATTGCCCGGGTCTTGCAGCTTAGAAGGTGACTGACTCTGCAAGATCAAGCTGCAGACCTCTCCAATGAAAACCACAGAAGGTCCCCCATGCTTCTCTTTCTTGGAGACAAGCTCTCTCAAAGATTGTAGATAGGCTAGTGTTTTCCTAAGAACTTCCAAGAGGGGAGTATCAGCATAAATCCTCCTCGGCATATCCAGGAATTTTGTAAATTTGAGCTGATACTGAAATAGCTTAGCCTAGGCTACCCTTTGGGGGTAGGGTGTAGGTGACTGGTAAGGGCAAACTGGGGGTGGAGGTATAATTTTCCCATTAGAGCTCAACTTTCCCTTCTCCTTCTGCTCATTGGTTCCTGTAGAATCAGGAACTGTAACTGCCTCCTAGAGAACCATGACAGGACTCTTCTTTACCCTTCCACCTGCTACAGAAAGGGCATTAATGTGGCCCTGAGGATTAGTCTCAAGCTGACCTGGAAGATCTCCTTAACGTCGAGATAAGTAGCTGATCTACTGGGCTATCTGGGCGATTTGAGTGTCCATCGTCTTTTGGTAGGAGGCCATCGCATCGAACTTGGAGTTCAGTTGGTTGATGAACTCGTTAAGTGCCTCATTGGTTTTCGACTGGATAGTAATAAAGCGCTCCATGAGGCTTTCCAAGTGTGATGTGGGTTGAGGAGGTAGAGGGGGCGGGGTGTAGGGAGCTCTATACTGAAACTCCGGTAGCTGCATAGCATGTTAAGATAGAGGGTTGGAGTTTTTATAAAGAGGGTTAGGCTGACTCCTCTATCCCGAACCTTGAGCATTTAGTTAGGAATTGTTTGGTAGTGTGGGGTTGAAGCCATGTATGGTGTTGGCGTGCTCAATAGAGAAGGGACCATTGAAGCCTAGCGGATATGTGCCCTTGCATACCACAAGTCTCACAAACCGCATAGATCCCGATTGGAATTACGGAACTACCTGGAGTGGGAGAAGTCCCTATCTTGTCAAGCCTCTGGGCCAATGCGTCTACTCTGCTGGCTAAGAGTGTGACAGCATTGACATCATGCCTACCGCCACCTCTTCTCGAGGTGGCTCTCTCGCTTGACCAGTGATAGTTGTTAGAGGCCATCTCCTCAAACAGAGCCCTCGCTATCTCGATGGATTTCCCCATAAAAGCTCCTCCTGCGGCAGCATCTATTGAGGTCTTGACTGACTGTTCTAGCCCATTACATAATGTCTGGACTAGAAGCCAGTCAAGCACCCCATGGTGAGGGCATTGCCGCTGGAGATCCTTAAATCTCTCCCAAGTTTCGCAAAGGGATTCCCCATCCTTCTAAGTGAAGGAAGTGATCTCAGTCCTCAGCCTCGTAGTTTTTCTAGGTGGAAAGTATTTATTAAGGAATGCCCTTGAAAGACCCTCCCAAGTGGTGAAGGAGTTTGGTTCCTCATTCTGTAGCCAATCGCTAGCTCTATCCCTTAATGAGAAAGGGAAGAGTCGTAGTCGGATCGCCTCTGTGGACACCCCGTTGATCTTGATGGTGTCACACTTAGTAAGGAATTTACAAAGATGCACATTGGGGTTGTCCGCAGGGTGTCCACCAAATTGGTCCCGCTCCATGAAGGTAATGAGCGCGGGACTGAGTTCGAAGTTGTTAGCTTCGACCGTCAGGTTCACAATAGATGACGTGATACCCGACGCTTGTGGCAGGGCGTAATCGTGCAACGCCCTCTGGTCTTGCCCCGCCATCACTGCTTCTGCTTTCTTCCTCCTTCTCGCTTCTCCGCTACATCGGCATGCTGCTGCTTCTATCTCAGGATCGAATGGGATAAGGTCTTGATTCTCTTGACTCCTCCTGCGCATACAAAAGCAAACACTATACCTAGCGTAAAAGGTATCAAACCGAAGGAAAGAAAGGGTAAACTACAAAAAGGGAAAATAAAGGTCTAGTCTAGAGTATCCTAATCAACTCCAATATAGAAAGGAACAAGCTCCCCGACAACGGCGTCAAAAACTTGTTGCGTTAAATTACCACAACCGCACGGTGTAGCTATAGCAAGCAACCGGCGAGTACGGGTCGCACTCCACATGGAGCTGGATTTCGATTACCGAACTAATTCAAATGCTCAATCTAGACTGGACTAAGTTGTACGTTTGGATTTAAACTAAAGAAACAGTGACAACAAAAGGTTGAATGAGAAAACAAGATACTAAAGCACCTAGGTTGAGATATCAGCACAATTATTTTAGCTGAACTAATTACTAATCCCGTCAAGCAATCCCAAGCATGCATCATGAGTAGATAGGTTATCAGTTAAGCCCATTTCCTCTCTCTCTCAAGGGTCAAAGACTAATCCTAGAATTGTAGTCACCTATTTTCATGGGACTAAAGTCACAGGATTACAAGATCTACAATCTCGAATCTTAACTAGAACATTAATTATTTTCATATTAAAATCCTAATTGTCTACTAAGCCATGCTACGTAAAGGTTCCGTCTTTCAATGCTCCCCTAAACCCGAATAATAATGGATGAATGCTCTTTCGAGCATTTCATTGAACACATGGTGTGCGTAGTAGAAATCATGAATGCAAGTGTGAGAAAAATAAGAGATTGGGGCTAGATTCTGATTCAATTAAACATAATCGGCTTCAATGCCAACCCAAGTTGGGAGATTAGCCGCAAATCATACTAACATTCAATAATTCAACCATAAGAGAAGTAGGCATGATTCTATTAAACTGAAGAACAACAACAACGAAAGAGAGAGAATGGAAGAACAAACTTGAATTAATCGTTGTCTTAAGGTAAATCGATCTTCAAAGTAATGAATTCAATACCAGAGATGAAAAGCGAAAAACTCTGAATGAAAACCTAAAAATTGCCTAAAAGGAAGTCTGAGAAAAGAAAATTGAATATCCCCTAAAGTAGCCCCGAGGAAAATTTAAGTCACGCCGCAGGACAAGGGAGGCACGGTCATCCCACATGCCACGGCCAGACCGTGCCAGCTACTGACACGTGGCACAGTCGTGCCACATGGCACGACCAAACCGTGTCACATTGCCGGCTAACTGGTCGTGCTAGTTTTGTGTGGCATGGGCGTGCCACCCGGCATGGGGTACCCATGATCGATCCTTGGCACTTCAGTGCGACGTTGAGTGATCTTTTTCGTGACTTAAAACTTGCCTCCTTGGCACTCCTTTCTACTGAATATTATCTATCTTTCTGTTCCTTCAATAAAATCCCTAAAAATGCAGAAAGATGTTATATGAGGGAAATATATGCTAAAAGAGGCCGATTCGACCCTTTCTTAATACGATCGAACATGAAAATACTAGAGAAAGGAAGTCAAATAGGGGCTAAAATGGGGTTGAAATAGAGTTTTATTAGATAAATGATGTGCCGTGCGAGCCCTGTAATTCGATGTGGTGTTAGAGTCACATCTTTAACCTTTAAGCCAAGCCTGAGAAAGCAATCATAAAATATAACATGTAAGCAATTTAGTATCTATTAGTGTCTCCCAGTCATCTAGTTGCATCCTGTCAACTTGATTACCATGGGGTCATGCAATGACTTAGACAGGGGTGGCAATGGATCGGGTTCAGATTGGGTGAACTATCATCCGGATCCATCACCCACTTTTATCCGTTTCATGCAATCCATCCATCATCCGTGGAAATCCAATCCAACCCATCTATCCATCATCCGCGGGTAAAACTGGTAGATCGGGTTGTAAATGGGTGATTAAAGCTTATGTGTAATATGTTAGCAAATTTATAAGAAAAATAAGCTTTGCCCTTTGAAAAGTTTAATAAAGATATTTAAGGTACAACAAATGAATAACTATCACATTTATCATATTAATTTGACGAAAATTATAAAATTAATAATATAATGGTTTGAATAAGAAATAAAAGCTAAGTGACAAACTTAAAAAGTAAATTAATTGTAAATAAAAGATGAACAAGTGGATGACTAAGCGGATAATAGATCGGATGGTGAGTCAATTTGAGCATCATCTGGATCTAACCTAATCCATCAAACCATCATCTTCATCCATCCATCATCCATATATTTCAAGTTTTCGCCCGCTTTTTTGAATCGGGTGAAACGGATATCCATCGGATACGAGTGAAATTTCCATCCCTAGACTTAGATATGGATTTAGCACCTTCGAATGATGTTTTTAGTGGAGTATCAACAAGTACTTGGTTCACTCTTAGATTTATCCAGTTTAGAGTTCTCAGATGACCTTTAGGAGCCTTATCTAACAATCTTGGTAGGGGTGGTCCTTTAGAGATTAACTCTATGATACCCTTGAGGGGTATGTCTTGAGAGTTATCTTTTTTTGAACTCTTTTCATCTAGATGGTTCACCTTCTTTTAAGGCACATCCATGAGGTACTTGTCCAACTTCCCCTTCTTGCCCAAATCAATGAGTACTTTACCCAGGTCCTAGCAGAACTCTGTGTCATACTCATAGTCCTCGTAGAAGGCACACATCTTGTCCTTGTTCTTATTCTTAGGCCTTTGCTTGACTATCCTGGGAGCATCCATATGTAAATGCTCCTTGATGTCTATAAGGATCTCACTTCTTGAGGTATTAAAGAGAGATCATGTCTTAAAGGCTCTTGTTTTCTTCTTTCTTTCATTATGTTTGACAGGCCTTTTTTAACCCTCCTAGACATTTCATTAAGAGTTCTCTCTGATGGTAACCTCTAACTATATGTACCTTTCTGCCATCTTCATGGACTCCTTCAGTGTGGCTAGGCTCTCCAGGGTGAACTTTTTACATAGGCCTTTATGCCTAACCCCAATGGTGAATAAAACAAAGGCCATATCTAGCTTAAGGTCTACTACAAAGCATTTCCCATGAGTAAATCTCCACATGCTTTGCTAGGGTCTCCTGATCCTATTGAACAAGATTCATCATTTTGCAGCTGACGTTGGAGTACTTTTGCTTCCAATAAAGTACCTTCTAAACTAGTGGAAATATTATCCCAAGATTTAATTGATCTTTAGGGCAGTTCATTAAATCAAGCTTGTACTGCTCTCTTTAGAGTAGCAATGAAGTATCACCACATCATAGCTTCTAAGAGATATGGTTGCAAATAAACCTAGGTTAAATAAGCATCAAGATGCTTTTGAGGGTTATTAGTCCTATCAAACTACCTTATGTTTAGCACTTTGACTTCTCTAGGATTTCAACCTCCTAAGTTGTGTTGATTTGACGGAGACTCATCAATAGAGCCCCTTGTTAAGTGTCTTCTTACCATTTCCCTTTGAACACTACTGGGATAATATAACCTTGATAGAGCTTAAGCTCCATTGTATTTTCTTTGCTATCTTCTGATTGATGAGGCCTATCTTGACTAGGCCTCTTCTGCAAGGACTCCTCCTTTCAACCCTCTTATGGTTCATGATGTCACTTAAGTTTTCATGTTTTGTTCCTCCTATACCTTGGAGGTCTGTTCTTAAAATCCCTTTTCTCTAAACCATAAGGGAAAAACTCTCATCGGGTTTTGCTATTCCTATCCAGTCAGTAACAGATAGTCTTTAAGGGACAACCTTCCTCATTTTCCTTTGATAAGTCAAGAATTCATTTAAACTCTCATCATGGGGGAAGATAGCATTATCAACTTTCAACTTCAACAACTCCACCATCTTTGGAGTACAATCTATACGGTCCAGAGCATGAGTGCACCTGGGAGACAAATATCAACTAGGGGGAGATGTATCATCTTGGTTTGAAGCATCCTTCATTAAAAAAAGTCTTCTTTTAGGGAAGGCTTTGCGTTTTCCCTTATCACCATCCTTAGGTGGCATCTTGCTCAACTCTAGGTCCCAATAGGCAATCCAAATGTTTTAGCATAGTATAGAGTTGTTGTGATTCTCCTAGGAACCTTGAGCAACTTATGTCATTATCCAGGGATTATTTGTAAAATAACTCTCAAAAAAGGGGATTTCTCCTCCTTAGGAGTGTTCAATGCTTAAGTTAGGAAGAATTTTAAGAGAGGATAAAAACACAAAGTAGCTTATAAAAGTCTTATTGACCTACCCGATTTTAGGCATGACTTGTTTATATAAGATTTTGGACAATTCTCTTAGAGGAATTTTACTAAGATTCTATATACCGTTTTCGATATAGATTATTTTTCAGTTATATTTAAAATCAAAGATCTTACAAATTCCTTACAGATTTAGGAGATCTTGGTTATATATTTCCTTCCCTATCAAGCCATGTGTAATAAGATTTAGAGCTGAGCAAAAAAATCGGGTACCCGGTTTCGGACTCGGACCCGTTTCGGACCCATCGGGTCCATTCTCAGACCCAGTTGAACTGGGTTCGAGACTGGTTCCGAAATCCTGGAATCGGTTGCATTCGGGTCCGGAGCCGGGTCCTAAAAAATTGAAACCAGAATCGAACCCGTTACCCGGTTATCCAGTCCAATCAGTTTTTTATTAAAAAAAATGTCTGAGTTACACGATTACGCATTAACATCAAATGTTGTTCTTCCGATGCCGCCATAATTTTCGGCTATATGTTGATATTACTAAATTTTTTTGTTAATGTATAATACTATAAGAAACTAGTATTTTTTAATGTTTGGATGAAATGAAATGCTATTTATTATCTAACCAATTGAACTTTAATGCATGGCAAATGTCTAGTTGCCACTATATTAAATTTGATTTTGAATAATCGATTAGCTAGCTTGATAAGCTTGTTGGGTGTACTGGTTTTCTCACAAAATAAAAACAACAAGACAAAAATTTAAATGAAATGAAATAATAGGAACTGGGTACCCGATTCTGGGCCCGATCCCAAATGATTTCGGGACCAGTTCCAAAAATCCTGGACCCAATTCCAACTGTAACCGGGACTAGGTCCAAATTTTTGGATCCCGTTTCAACCAGGACCAGGACTGGTTCCATAAAAATAGACTGGGTACTAGTTCCTGCTCAGCCCTATTAAGATTACTTTCAAAGCTATGGCAGACTTAGGTTTTATTGAGCTTATTTTCGAACCAAAACTACCGAATCCGGGGGGTTTTACTTGATCTAATTAATCTCTTTCTTAAGCTTCAATTGGGCTATGGCCAAATTCCTATTAGAGCTTTATTTACTCAAGTCAAGTTGTTCGCCAAACACAGCCTCTTTGCGTTGTGCCCCTAAGATGCTAGGTTTCGAACGATTTCACTACCCATTTAATGAATAACCAACAACTGCTAGTTTTACTTGTTTTATTATAAACCACTATTCCTATACCCCTGTGACATAGGGAAAATCTTGTGAGCTTTTAACTGTAGTAATTATCATGATTTTTAATCAAACATTGTCTTTTTCTTGGAAAGAAAATTTTTAATATATAATAGGTCTTGATTTATGGCATGCAATATTATTTCTATTTTATATTTTTGGAATGGTATTAATTATGACATTAGTTTCGAGGATTAACTTTTTAAAAAAAAAAAAACTATTAATCTATATATGTGTGTGTTTTTATACATATGTGTGTGTGTCTATATATATATATATATATATATATATATATATATATATATATATATATATATATATATATATATATATATATATATATATATATACATATGTGTATATGTAAACATATATATATATATATTATATATATATTATATATATACATACATATACATATACGTACATACATACATACCTATATATATGTGTGTGTGTGGGTGTGCGTGTGTGTGTGTACTCTTATATGATGTGAGTATATGTGTCTTTATATATATATATATCTATAAATATATCTATCATATATATCTATATATCTATTATATTATATATATATATATATAGATATATAATAATAACTATATATATAATATATATATATGTATGTATGTATGCATATGTGTGTGTGTGTGTACCCCAAGCAAACCATCTAAATTTTTAACATATGTCACTTCCACAAAATTTCTAAGATAATTAATAGTTTTTAAAAAAATACAGGTTAGTCAATTAGATGTGGAAAATTTTCTTCCTCCACCAAAAGGATTTTATAAAGTTGATAACAATTTAGAAGATTTTCATTCCAAAAAAAAGAGACAATGCTTAATTATGAGAATACATTATATTATGTTAGTAAGCCATTCCCAATATTACCAAAAATAATGTATTATATTATTGTAAAATAAATACACTGATTATGGATAATTTATTGTGCTTGTTTGGTATTCAATTTTTACCCCAAATTTAGCAACCAATATGCAATATTATAAAGGAACATAGTCACATACACATATTTTATGTCTTATTTAATATAAAGACACAATTATTATAATCAAAGAATAATGAAAGATATTTTATTTTCTTTATTATCATTTTTTCTACCTCTTTGAACATAAATATAAATATGAAAATATTTTCTCTTAAAAAAATATGAACATATATAAGTATTGAATATTAGAGATCATAGATACAATGGTATCATAATTGCAGATCTTGTATATACAATATAATACCACCACAAATTATAACGAAAAGGTACCAAATTACTTTCAATTTTTACAACAAGAGAGTTCAAGCAAATATTCTTAATGTAACATACATGACTAACCCTTTGTCTAATTTCATATCTATTTTTTCATTATAATCATTGTTATTTAATAAAGAACACATTTATGGACATTATGAAAACATGTTTCAACAATTTGATCTTCATTGAATATTTTCTAAGTAGTTTTTCATAAAAAATATTAAATATTATAAGTTAACTCTGTTGTTAATTTTTTTTATCAACCTTAGACAACTTTCGGAGTACCATACTTTCAAACTTACTGTAGAAGTGCAATATTACAATTGCTACTAGAAATATTTACTAATTCAATTATTGTATGTTTTAACATATTAGAATTATTTTACCTAACAGATTCTCATGCCTTGCATCCCATAAATAACTACTTTGGCTAAATGTTACCGATTACTTTACCAAAAAAAAAAAAAAAACACTAAAAAGTTATATAAGAGGATGTTGCTAAAAAACATATTGCAATTTTTAAATGATTTATGCAATTGAAAACTTATTAGATTTTCTGTGCCTTAAACAGGTATAGAAATACAAGTTATTTTTAAAAAATTTGTTGAGAATGATATGTCTCAAAACATTAAAAGGGCTTGTTTTGCTCATATATATATATATATATATATATATATATATATATATCTATAATATATATATATATATATATATATATATATATATATATATATATATATATATATATATATATATATATATATATATAGAAAAACAGAGACACACACACAATGTGCACACACACACATAAACATTTATTAGACTCGATCAAGGGGACAGGGCGCCACCAGACCCAGCTCAACCAGATCATAAAAAATGAGGGTTACAGTGAGCATTTTCATCTCCAACGCAACCTCATTTTTGCGTGTCTATACACACACACACACACACACACACACATATATATATATATATATATATATATATATATATATATATATATAATATATGCACACATCTATCTAAATATATCTATATATATGTACGTATGTGTGT